>CALNHX010003952.1:0-137855 GCA_940337035.1 Agriotes lineatus | reverse complement strand
CTTCAGGAACAATAGCATAACAATGTTTTGAATAATTAATTCCCGTTTAATACTTACAGGGTATTAACGTTTAAAGCTGAGATTAAGCTATTTGTTCTTTTTGGCCTTCAACCACGTGTTGCTAACTTGAGAAATTTGTTTGTCGAATACTATAACAACACGGATATGTGGGAAGGTGTTCTTCAAAGAAATTTTACTTAGAATACGGCAGAATTAATTTATTCATTTGTTAAGTAGTGTGATTACTCACATGTTATTTAAATAAAACATTTTTTAAAATGTCTTGCTGGAGGCGTCTAAGGTAATTTATCGTTTTATTATTAATATTAGTGCTGTTGATACATATTATTGAGTTCGATATTAAAAGCTGTTGAAGCAGATACATAAAATTAGTAAATAAAACGTGCATCACCAGTATTACTATAGCGAAAATATATTTTAAATAGAAAAATCATTAGATAATTAAGTTTATAAAATGGTGCTGCATAACTATAAGAATTAATATATCATATATTTAATAAATTTAATATGTTAACAGACTCACCATAAAATATTTAAACTAAATTATTAGCTAAGGTTAACTTCAGCGATTTTTAATTATCAGACATGGAGAAAACTTCCAAAAATAATAAATTATTTTAGAATTAATGAAATCAAATAAGTTACATTTATGTACCTTTAACTTATACAGTATGGTGCAAATGAAAGTAATAAATAAATACATTATTTCGTAAATCCCTGATTTTTATTTTTAAACGCGTTTCGTCAGATTTACTTTTTATTCGTGACGTCATCTGTGTGAGCGTGATGATGTCATCGATAATTTTTTTAAAATAGAAATGTGGGTCATATGATATCTCCTTTGAAAGGTCTTTTAATTATCTATCCCACCATATCAACAAGTTTAAGTAATTGATTTTTGTATACTGTCAAAAAAAAATTTATAAAATTACAACAGATTACTTACTACAAATATTAAGTTTTGTTTTCAGGTATTAATTTTCGACTATCTGTAGATACCCAAATAGTTATTTGTTTCATTAGTACAAAAAATGCATGATTTCGGGACAAGTAAGACAGATCCGCTGCGCGTCGTCCGGCGAGTCTTACGCGTCCCGAAAACGCATTTTTTGTGCGAATGAAACATACGATTTTTTCTCCAACTACTCATAAATTCGGTAATATGACATATTATTTAGAATCAAACATTGCAGGTTATATAAACAATCACTATACGGGGAAATTAAACAACAACGACGGGGATTGCCGAATATTGACGAAGGGTTTGTGTTTTATTTAAAATTTACCATGCAAAACCCTATCTTGCGCCCATTTTTGTACTAGTGCAAATATGAATCGAAAAGTGTACAGTTGCCAAGGTAAAATTGGTGAACATCCCGAAATGACTTACTTTTTATACAAAATTATTCGACAATATGGCGTCTTATTCGAGTGGTTGGAGAAAAAGTAAATTTGGCAATGGTCATCACTAGCAATAACATGTTAGTTTCTTACTGGTTTTTTGCTTTTCTTTAAATGTTTTCTTATCAAGACTGCTATATTTGAATTCGAGTTAATTTACACGTCTTTTAATATGTGTAGTAAGTAATTTATTGTAATTTTATAAATACTTTTTTGACAGTATACAAAAATCAATTACTAAAACTTGTTCATATGGTAGGATATATAATTCAAAGACCTCTCAAAAGAGGTATCGCATAACCCACATTTCCATAAAAAAAATCGATGACGTCATCACGCCCACACAGATAAATAAAAGAAAATCTGATAGAACGCGTTTAAAAATAATAATCGACGGGTTTCAAGATTTTTCTGTAGTCACCAAGTTACGAAATAATGAATTTATTCCTTTCATTTGCACCATACCGTATATACTCTGTTATTCCCATTAGATTTTGGTTTGTGTTCAAAATGACAGAATTACACAGTTCTTATTTTTTCCATTGCAAGTATCCTATCTGGGAGGAAGCTTCGTAATTATTTCTGTGTTAGAACAGTCATGTTATTCAAACTCTTCCAAGACAATTTTCATGAGCAATTTAATAATCGAGTTTTTTAATAAAAACGTATTGCAGATATAAGAAATGAACGCAAAATCCAAGTAGGTAATTATTTAAGCGACAACATTAGGAAGATGAACAAATAATAAGATTGAGAAAGACGAATTTTCAAGGATTGTCAAACTGAAAAGTAATATTTTTGTCGTTAAGATTAGAGTAATGATATGAAAGAATCAAGTGCAAGACATTGTTACTTAGTGAACGGTTGGAAATTATTTTTACTCTTTTACAAAACGATTATCTAAAACTTTGTGCAGTAGCTTGTTTGATATAATTCGTTTAACTGCTTATAAGATGATATTTTGTTTACTCGCAATCAGGCAATGTTTGCATTATAACCTAAATAGACACTCATAATGGTGGACTGTGGACAGCTGATTAATTATTCTGTGGTATTCTGATTAATTCGGTACTATAAAGTCCACTTCTCTAGTTCTCTTATAATTGGTTCTTTACAAGTATACAGGTAATATATTAATCATAACATAATTTTGCTAAATATAAATACAGTAATACACACTAACGATGAAAGAAATAGAAATAATAGAAGAGTTGCAGTCACACTTATGTTCTATTGATTTACACACATGAAAAAAACATTTTTTTGTGCCATTGTGTTATTCTTTGTCGTAAAAACTGGCATAAAATGTTGTAGACTAACGTCTGAGAACGATTAGATTCATTCTATTCTCAAAATCGTGACTTGTGATTGTGATGAGTTGGTTATTATGATGGATGCTTTAAAAAGTGTATAATTAGGAGGTTAAATTTATTTAATTATTGATAACTAAATTTTCCAAATTATTTCACCGCTGTGACTACATGGACACATTCGAAGGTGGACCATATACAGTGAAGACGGCATGGGTTTGTTACAAAGTCTTAAATTCAATTAAATCACCAAAAGGTGCCAAATAAGCCTATAATATATAACAAATATGTCCATGTAGAAACGATAACTCATAAACTCAAAAGCATAGTCACAATCACAATAGTCTTAAATGAACTCAAGGCCACGTCACAGATTGGTTTGTAGTAACTAAAACACACATATCATAATAAAATATACGTAATGGTCAAGAGTAGATGTAATAACCAAAAATATAATATTTAAATGTTAATAAAATACGTTCTTTTTAAATTAGTTGCCCAGAAAATGTCGGCCAGTAGAACACTAAACAGAAACAATACATAATTGTAAATTACAAACCCACGAAATAAAATGCACAAAAAAGTTAATTCGTGGGGTAAGTAGCATTACACAAGTTGACAAGATTTGAGGGGGAATGAAGAATCCCCGTCGAGAGCAAAGCTAATGATATTTTTGAAGGCAGGTAAAGGTCGAATATGCTTAAGGAACCCTTGTTACGTATAGCAGCAACTCCCCAACAAAGTCTCCGATCCTCTCCTGGTCATCTGCTCGAAGGTACCAAGCCGTGGTTCAATAGAAACCGCCGGTCCTCTGAACACCAGCATTACTAGTAGAGTGAGCACCACATCGTGGTAAAGCAGCTTCGTAATGGAATAATTAGAAAAAATAACCCATAGGTCGACTTAAGCGTGATAAGAGACATCTTGACGCTGTTAAAATCGGGAGGCGAAAGGCACTGAAACCTAACACACAGCGGCAGAACTGTCGAGACGAGAATCACCGCGCGGAACATTTGAAAAATAAGCAGGTTCGAATTATAATTGCGTAAAATATTTACAAAATTTGCTCCAAATATCCTGTGTTTTCTATTAGACACGCATCATGATGTAGTAGCGCTAAAATCAGAGTTTTCTACAATTTCCTGTGTTATTTTTCGAGTTTTCTGAAACACTGGTGACTTGAAGAGAACAAACTTTAGATAACCTCGTAAACATCTCGCGATGGTACACCTGGCAAAGTAGGCGACCAAGCAATTGATCCGCCGCTGCCAATCCAGGTATTCATGATATTGAAGGCCCGCTTTGTTGTTATAAAAATGTTGGCACACATTTAGAAGTACTCCATCTAGGTATTCTAGGAAATCTTGTTGGAAATGTAAATATTCAGTCAGAGCTTAAGGTTTAACGACACGCGAATAAACTAAAAATAAGAAATGGAAACGATAGAAGTAAAGGAATAGAAGATTATGCTTAGCCGTCGATTACCTAACAATCCACACTACACATTTAACGAAAGCAATATAAATTTCTAACTTGTTGAATGATTTTCTACTGTTTTCGCAGAGTCAAGATCACGATAACTCGAAAAGTATTGGTCTAATACAAAAATGTAAAGGAACTCTTTGTGGATGTTTTGGTGTACTATACTCTGCAGTCCGTGGGAGTAAATTTTGAGACACCCTGTATATTACAATAAACATTTAAATTTTAACCTGGCTTTCTCTATTTTGTTGCACTCATACCAACAACCATAATAGTCTAAAATGTAATCTAATAAATTACATTGCAAATATAAACAGAGTCGTATAAATAATTTTGGTATAATTAATAAAATTATTTCCTCTTTCAAGATCTTTGGGAGCTGTTGAAACGAAGCAATTTTGGCCACAGGTAACTTTAGTTAAATTTATTTATTTTAACCTCACCTTTTTTGTGCAGATATGTTTTGGCTTTATCATTATTGCAAAATTTAACTCCATGACCATAGTTATTACATTTAAAGCATCACACTCGAAAACAAATCGTTTTCCATTTTTTGCGTTTTCGATTACAAAATAGTTGTTTCCTAGCAGGGGTTTTGTAATAACTTTGGATTCGAAGAGCTCATAGTTTCCATGTCATTTTCGATATCTGTCTGGTATCTTATTTACGTATTAATTTCGGCGCGCCGCCGGTTTGCGATTTTATTCTCAGAATAACTTCTTAAATTTTTAATTTTATCACCGATATATTGGTTTCTGTACAGCATGCAAATATATTACTTCTCCTTGGTTTTTCACTTTTTAGTTTTATTTTATGTCTTAGAACTATGAAGTCATTTACTTTTTATTTAATAGCTCTGGTGTGATATTGTTGTCCTCAGCTGTTTTTCTTTCTTTTTTTATTGCTAACGCTTTATTTATCTCTGTTACTTCTGTTCGCCGCTAAACTGTCTATAACTTTGTGATCGATTGGGTCGCTAAACCAATGCGATATTCTTCTCTTGTGTTCCTTCTTACCTCCGTGTGGCGCACTAAAATGATGTCTTTTTATTTCGTTCCAAGATCTTCCAGTGTTTTGCATTTTTATATGTATTGGTCTTTTCCATGTTTCTTGTGCCCTATTCCTCTTTCTCACTTCTGTTGGGCTCCAGTCTTGAGCTGTTTTGCAATGTCTCATTTTCTCCTTTCTTCAGATCTTCACGTTTCAGCGTTCCTACATGACGAAAAATATGTTTTCCCAATTGATTCCGCCTGCTGCCCGTATAGCTCAAAAACTGCTTGTTGAAGGAAGACGATATTTGGCATGCGGATCAGATGTCGACCTAGCTAGAAATTGAATATACTTTCGGTCATGCGTATACAGGGTGAACACTTTAAAAGAATAAAATGTTGTCTATTTTTGCTTTAATTTAAGAACCATTAATTAGATTAAAGTAGTATTTTTCACCTATGTCAGGTTTTTACCCTTGTTAAAAATGAAACCCAACACACTCAGAGTGAATATCTTAAATGGGACAGAAATGGGTAACGATCCTTACATGTAGCCATAATCAAATAAAACCATGTTTTCGGGCTGGGCTAACGATTAAAGAGTGAGTCGAATCCCACCGCCTGCAATGTTTTTTTTATTTGCAAATTGATGTAACTCGGATTACCAAGTGTTTCTTTTTGTTCCTTCCTTCCTCTTAATCATTTAAGAACATTAAAATATTTCTATTGCTAGTGTCCTTTGATTTTTAAAAATGCCACAACTTGCACTTGCATGGGAAGTTCTGAGTAAAGCCCTTTACAAATTTTTATTTCTGTTGTGGGTTTACCTCTACTTTCAAGTTGTATATTTTTACTTCCTTTTACGATAAAGGAAGTATTGGATTCACCCCAAAAATTCGAAATTGAGTTTTCAACAGATCTTCACGTTTTAGAGTCCCCTGATCCCAAAAAACATATTTTTTTTCATTGCTCTGTGTGTCTGTCTGTGTGTCTGTCTGTGTGTCTGTCTGTGAACAGAATATCTCAAAAACGAAAAGAGGTATGGCGTTGAAACTTCATATATAAGTTTTGTGTACCATGTAGATAAGACAGCAAGCTTTTGAAGAAAATCGCATAACCGGAAGTAGGTGTTTACTCTTGTGATTTTTCAGTTTTTTTCGATTTTTTCAAAAACGGCTCTAACGATTTTTTTCAAACTTCACATTTTTATTACATTTTTAATGTGCATTGACGTGAGATAGGTGATTTTCCAGTTGAATACTTCTAAAGTGGGTTTCTTTTGTTTTTTTTCTATTTTTTTTTATTAACTCCTATTTTAAATAGAACACCCGGTATATTATTACATTTTTGAATTCTGCTTAAGATTTTAGAGAAAATTTGTCTCTTCAACTAATGCTCTATTTTGTACCGTTTTTGTAGAATTCGTAATTTTTGAAAATTTTTGACAAATGCTTAAAAATTAAAAATTAAATTTTTGACTAATTATAAGATCACTGTAAAAGGAAGTTGTGTGAGTGTATCACACCAGATTTTTTTCTTTATTTTCCTGATTTTATTCATTTTCTGCCATGTAATGTTTGTAATCCACTGTTTTCTTTTTTCGTTTGAAAGATTTTTTTTCTAGATATATTTAACTATATGCCTCTGATTTCTTCTTTTTTGTGTCTTTCCTTGCACTCTCGTGTGACTTGAGTTATAAATACGATACATTTTTATCTCTCCTTATTTGAGCCTTGCTGGACTGTATCTTCTTCTTTTTTTGACTTTCTTATCCATTGCCGCTATTTTTATATTTATTCTTGCTCTTACTAAGAATTAATCTGATGATATATCAGATCCTCTAATTACTATTATACGTCCTATAGTGACTGCCTCTACATTTCGGAGATTGGAATACTGTCTCTTTGATGTTTAGTTTTACCATCTGGAGCTATTCACGTTTTTTTTTGTGTATGAACTTGTGTTTAAATCAGCTGCTACCTATAGCGAATCCGAGCTTAGATAACTCGATAAAGTATTTTATATTTGTGTTTGCTTTGTCCGTTACTGCTTTTCTTCCCTTAATTTCCTCCCATTAGTTATACCTTTTCCAATTTTAGCGTTTAGGTTTTCGATTACCATTACAATGTCTAGTCTAGTGTGTGTTCGGCTGGTTAAATCATGATTTAAATTTCGGTTTGACTATTCTGTCCGAAATTCATTTCCATTTCAGTAGCACAGCTGCGCTTTTTTCCTCATGAAAATTACCACTTTTTTATTATGTTGGGTTGCTGCTTTTTGATTACCGGCCTTCGCCTGTTGTTAGTCTAAACGTTCCCTTTATCTTGCATCTTGTTCCACTAGCTAGTAGTAGTAGCACATATTTTGTCGTTTGTGGTCCTGTACGATTTTGGATCTTATAATCCGTCTATCTTTTTTCTTTAAGTATGCTTTTTTATATTTTTTACGAAGGAAGTATTGTGATCGCTGAAAATCACTTTCCTAGATTTCTTAAGATCTTCTCGTTTTAGGGCCCCTAGATGACGAAAAACATGCTTTCTCAACATAGTCTGTCTGTCTGTCTGTCTGTTTGCATGCGTGTTTGTCTTTGGCGGTATAGCTCAAAAACTATTATCAAATATGGTTTTGGTCAAATATATGAAGGCTGAGCACCTTAAAAAATGAAATTTTGTCTATTTTTGCTGTAACTCAAAAACTATTAGTTGTAAGAATAATGTAGTATATGTATAATCCATAACTTCATTTTACCTTGAGGTGTAGAGGCTGCTGATTTATACGCTTGCGTCGGGCCGTACCATGCTCTGGATTCGGGTTACAAAGCTGGAGCGCACCTTTTGTGCTTGCGCAGCAACCAAATTGTGAGGTGTGTGTCTTGGTGATGTGTTGACCTTGTTACTCTATCTCTTAGGTCTGTGGTTCTGAGTATAGTACAGTTAATTTGGTACGTAACTGTGAATGGTCTCACCGAGCCTGATTCCAATTGCCAAGGTTGCGGAAAAATTCCGACCCCCGCGGGATTCGAACCGAGGACTTGCTTAATGCAAGCCTGGAGCTTTCCCAGCTGCGCTACCCGGCTTCTCGAACTATTACTTACGTAAAAGTAATATTTTGCATATATTGAGATAGTTTTAAGCCTACAACTTGGCTCTGTTAGCAGTGCAAAATATTTAATCAAGTCAATAAAGCACAGAGTTAAGATATTTTATGAAATTGCAAATTAAACAATAATAAAAGTTTTAAATGAATTGGTAATGAGATGCGAGAAGTAGTAATTAAACGGATAAAAGCACGCATAAGCAAAGCACATTTCAGAGAATTTGAATAAAGTAATATAATTAAATAAAATAGGTTTGTGTAATTTAACACTAGGCCAAACAAAATTAATTGACACAAAAGGTTTGTTATGTGCAGACAAAATGAGAGTAATTATTAATAAAAGTACAGGTCAGTGGATGGCAAGCAATCTGAAAGGTAAATAAGATCGGAATAAAGGATAATAGAAAATTGCAAAGAACAATACCGAAATTAGGCAACAAAAAAGAAAGAAAGCGAACAGCGTGTGTAAATTTGAACTCCAGTGCATTAATAAGACAAAGTGGAATAGCAGAGCAGTGATTTTAAAACATTTGTGTGCGTAACGGAAGGAACAATGATAGTTATAAGCAAAGGGCAATTTTTTAGATTTAAGAAAATGTTATTTTAAAATTTATGTAATCAAACTTTACTCCATTTGTGTATTTGGCTATCAAAACTAATTTATAATTAACAAAAATTATCGCGGTAACATAGCAACGCGATGCGCTTTTGTAAATAAAGAGAACAGTTTATATTAAGACAGTTTCGGCAAAATTGTACTCCTTTAAAATTAATGTTTTTACGAGAATAAACGTGTTTACCAGTTTTAAAAGTGTTGCATTTTTTTATACGCATCATTACCCAGCTGTGGAAGTGTTTGTGGCAGTTTCCGCCACGATAAAAGTATAAATTTTTCCAATCTCATCTCCGAGTGTATCGGCCGCCGACAACTGAAATTTGAGAACTTCGATTTCGGCACAATTAAGCAGCTGAAGTCAGAGGTCTCCACGGCATCACGTCAGCGGGGTCTGCAGGAGCATCCTGAGTGAGAGTTGCAGCCAGGGGGCGTCTACAGCAGAGAAAAATCAACGGCGGTACCCTCCGATCATCTTCGTGCCAAGTGTGGAAATCTTTACGAGGTAGGAATTAGCTATATATCGAGGGTCAGAGTTCCGGAAACTTATTAAAATACGAGATTGAACCTTGCTGAAAAGGCCTATCGCATATCCAAGGGTCCAGCTACGCCGCAATAATCCACAAATTGCATAGCGTTATTAAATCTTGTGAAAAATTGGCGGATTTGCAAGCAGCAGAAACAAGTGAATGGATGGCGTCTTATCTACGTCATTCCTGTAACAATAAAGTAGAGGTTTTGTTGCCAAGCGATAATTGAATCAAATTACCTGACGATTCCTTGTTAATTTTACGATTCTTTTTTAAACATTCAAGTAATTGCTGTTGCACTAGCGAGGTTTTTGTGTCATCTGACAGATTGTAAATTTTATCTACCAGAACCGCGTATATGAGCTACTTAAGGACGAATAACCTAAAATGGACTACTAATTTGTGTATATAGTGAAATTCTGAACCCAACCTGAGAAAAGCAGTTTTGTGTTTTTTTTTATTTATTTATTTATTTCCCAAATGTATGTACAATATATTATGAAAAAACAAAAGAAAAAATCAAATATGTACAAAACAAAGAAGCCTTAATGGCTGTATGGGAAAGGCCCATTTGTAACAAATGAAAAGTATTCCTACCGAGCAACGGACTGGGATGCATCACTTGTAAAAAATTCATTTAAACTATAATAGCTATTTTGATGAAGCCAAAACTTAAGATGTTTTTCAAATACCTCGAACGTATTTGTTTTCTTTATATGTGTAGGCAATTTATTAAAAAATTTTATGCCCATATATAGGGCACCATTTTGTATTAAGGTCATATCAACTTTAGGTAAACGAAATTCGTCGTTACATCGTGTATTATAATTATGAAAATCATTGTTACATGTTAATTTTGGAAATTTCTTAAATATTAATTGTGCTAATTTATAAATATTAAGATTTGTGAGAGTAAAGACTTTTTTATTAATAAAAACGTTTCTATTGCAGTTCAATAAAATAGTAAGAAACAGATACAGGATGAACATCGTAAATAGGACAAAAATGTACAGCGATCACCACGTCCTTCATAATGCAGCCACAAGCTAATAAAATTGGTGCGTGGGCTGGGCTAGCCGTTAAAACGTCATACTAGCAATCAGCCTCCGCCTAGGAGCGGGCCTGTAATCAATATTTTTTTAAATTTAGACATGGACATAATTAGCATTACTAAGTGTTTTCGTTGACTGTTTTAGTATTATTAGCAACACGTCAATATATTTTTACCTATTTTGTACATAATTTTTAACGCTCTTACGGTGCGGTGCGGTGGGTTTTATTTATTAAAGGCTTTAAAACAGTTTCTTTTTTCTGCGACTTTTTATCTACAATCCTATTTTTAAAAATACAGAAGTTATTTTAATTAGATTAAGTCCACCTATGTGGTGGGCTCTTCCGAGGAAAGTTTCGTGTAAACCCATTTACATATTTTTTCATGGATTTATATTCTTTTGTAGCTTATTTTGGTCATATTCCCATTTTTCTCTTCTCTTGCTCTTTCTGTTGTTGCCGCTTGCATTCATTTTTTTTCTACCATTCGGTTGTTTTCAACATACATTTTTCTGTATCCCAGGTAGCTATTGTTTCCCATTACATTCAATTTTTGGTCAAAATTGGCTAGTGTTCTTACGATTACTTTTCTTTCCGGTTGGTTTCTGTAATTGAGATCGTTCTCTATCTCTTCCCTTAGAAATGTTTATACTTTTTCCATTATTTCTCCAGCTTGTAACTGCTTGCCTTTAATTACTTTTTATTCTACTTATTTCTTTGTTGTCCAGCTTCTATTCCAGTTCTGTCACCCTCTTTCACATTTGCTCATTTTCTTTCTTTCACTCTACTTTCCTTTTTATCTCTTTAAATTTTCTCATCTATTTGTTGTTTCTTCCTATTTCTTCCTGTAGTTTCCTAACTGCTACATTCTTCATTTATTCATTATTTATCTTGATATATCCTTTAATTTCTAGCAGCTGTAGTTTTACAATAAAACGCATTATTTATCTATTCTATATTTATTTTATTTACTTCAGTATTCTAAAATTTCATCAACTCTTTTCCGTGAGTTTGTCCATTCATTGTTGTTGTTTAAACTTGTTCTTTCTAGCCTTTCAATATTTTTTAGTTCGCGATTATTATTTCTAATATTCTTAATTTGTTTGGTTTACAACTTTGTATTTTATTAATGCTATCATTATCGATGGATGCATTTTTTTGTACAAAAACGTTAGGTACACATTAGTTCTAAAATAATTAAAATTCACGGCGTTTCATTTCACACGTAAAAATATATCCTGAGACTTGGCGGGTTGGGGCTGCCGAAATATCTCTTTCCGAAACCCAGTCATCTCGCACATCGTCAAGGGCGTACTGGGTGAAGTGGTTAGCCTTCGACGACTGCCTTACTTTCCCTACTTTCACAATTGTAATGTTGGTACTCAATTTTTAAAGTGACTGGGCGGGTCGCCCGCCAGTTGCCAGATGTGGGGATTGAACCCCGTACCGCAGCACCGCAGCCGAGCTCCCTAGCCGCTCGTCCACGCTGGGGCTCTAAAATAATTAGAGAGTTAATAATTTAACATTAAAAATGTAAAATTGAAATAGTTATGCTACATCGCGGAAGTTACCGTCCTGCATTATTTTCTACAATTTTTTAATTGTTTTAGTGTACATTTTATTTGCTGTCAGATAATGTCAGGAAATTCTTTTAGAACTATACATTACTGCCTTTTTCTGTATGCTGTCGTGTAGCATAGTTTAGACCCTCGTAATTTATATAGTTTTTGATACTATACTAATCATAAGGCGACTTGTGATTGTTTTACCATCTTGTTTTTTAAGTATTTTTGTAGTAAGTAGTTTAATATGTTGCTGCTCATAGTTTACTTTTTTAGTTTCTTTGGTATACAGTAATTTAATTCGAAATCTGAGTAGGTTTGCAACAGGCATTCCAGATATATTTCTTTGTTAATGCCTTCAGCTGTGATGACTTAATAAGGGCATAGATAAACTGATTAAACGTAGATAAGGACAATGTAGATTTTATAGTCACCGTTTTACCAAAAAAAAAGGCAAAAAACTTTCTTTTGTTTTTTTTTCGTTAGAGATATCGGCATGACTAGTAAAATTAACCTATCAGTTTCTTGGAAATCGGCTATGGCTACTAACGTATGGGTCATTTGTTTTGAGAAAAAGTGGCCTTGAAATTTCTGCTCGATTTTGATGTCTGATCTAGTTGTCGTGAAACCGGTAAACAAATCGTGTTTTGTTGTTATTGAGATTAGTTTTCATGTTGTTAAAAGATATAAAATTAACCATTAATTTTCGTTTGAATAAAATTTCGTTATTTTGCTGATTAAGCATTTTCTCAAAACTTATGACCCATACGTTATTATAATTGTAGTTAATCGATATTAATAATTGACAGGAAAATTTTTATTTAAAAAGTAGTATTTTATGATGGAATTAACATGTAATTTTCAGGTACCATTTTAAAACAGAAGATAATGCCAAATGACATTGTGCCTGTATAGTCGCATTAGCATTTAAAGGCTGTAATTGATAGTTTCCTGGAATCTGTTAGGCAATGCAACATAATTGTGGAGCATAATAAAGTTGCACTGTGTTTAGCCGTTTGATAGCTAATTGCATTGATAATTTTCTAAATGTAGCTTTTTTAGCAACATTATTAATTTTAGCAATATAAAGTAAACTTTAAAGTATTGCATATTCATTACAGAACGGGAAATTATATTCTACAATTTTTTATAATAAAGGAAGGATGTAGTGTAATCCAGAATAATGAAATATTTGAAGTTAAAACCAGTTATAATAAACTTATTGCAGCTTTTTATGTCTGTCGCTATTTATCAATTGGAGGTTGGACAAGCTTGTCGGTTGAAAAACAACAAAAAACAGACCCGTGTTAATAAATTTAAACGCAAAGTTGCCAAGATTCGTCATCATCACCTCGTTGGGAACATCATCATCTGCATGTCGAGTCTAATTTAGTCAAAATTAAATTTTAGTTGTAGAACTGGTTAATATTTAAATAATTCTGCGTAGCGAAAAATAACACGAAAATTGCTGAACCCAAAAATAATATTTACAAAATTCTATGCCAATTATTCGAACAATTTATATTTATAAAAGTACGATAGTAATTTAGATAATGATTCAAATTGCTTTTAAATCGTATTTTACCGAACTTGTGCTCTGTCATCATTCATCAACAGTCTCGCGCAATTGTGATGAAAATAAAACTAGCGCAACTATGACTTGGATCAGTTGATAAAGTGCTTGAGAAGAAACAATGAGTACTTGAGAAGTAAATAGATAATAATTGCGAACACATCGTAGCCTTGATCCACAAAATGTTTGCATATATATTTATACTTAACTATTTTTTACTTGAATTGTGTTTAAGAATTTCTGCAAGTATTTTAGTTTTATGTCCCCTAAATATGCACAGCTTTTCTCTTTCTTTGCCGATTTTGTAAATAATTGGCCTACAGTGAGCATTTCTCCTTTTTTTAATTTAGTCGTTTATATTTTATATTTAAAAACCACTATCCTTTTAAGCTTAAATTATACCATTAGTATAACACTTCCTAATTATGTAATTACACACATATATTTTCTAAATTTTAGGTTTGTTGGCAAATACTTGCTCCATTTCGTAGTATACAATTATATTAGGTAATTTCTAAAATAATTTTTGGTTAAATAGGGAACTAAAATTAAACTTTTGGAAATAACTAGACTAACACCGGAAATACGCCTAACAGTTTTAAACCAAATAAAATGTTAAGATAATCAATTTTATAGATAAAATAACGCAATAGAAAGTTTGTAAAAATAACAAGCAAAAGCGTAAAAACAAGAATTTACAATCATTTAGTAGGCAGTTCATAAATTTAATGTGTTCAAAGACTTGAAATTTGGAAGGCAAAATCAGTTGCATAAGCAAGTTTGTTTATAGATATAATCTTTGCAGACTTTTTTAGATATTAAACTGGGACGTTTTATTATTATTTATGTCTTATGTTATTACTATTAGTTTTCGATCATAAACAGCATTTTGTGAACACCTCTATTTGAAAGTAGGTTTGCAGACGTTGTCTATTTGCAGCCTTCACTACGCTCGGCTGCAAAATTTAGTCGCAGTCTGCAAATAGCTACATTCAAACCTTGGTAGAAAAATAAGTATGACAATCTGCATTTATATTTGTGATAGGTTTTAAAGATTCTGAAAAGAGGAAATATAAATAGTAAAATTCCATTTGCTTTTCGTTGACCTTTTATAAGGCAAAATGCTTTTTTAATAAACTGGTATAAAATATAATTGAAAGTTTATACAAATTTAGAGTAAGTTTTGTTATTTAAATAAATTTATAAGGCCTTTGAATGGGGGTTGCTGTCAGTCTATGTCAAATTCAGGGTTAGTAGGTTAGGTTTTGTTTCTTATTTGAGACAGACTGACCTAACCTGCTAACCAGGAATTTGATATAGACTGACAGTACTACCAACAAATACCAACAGTAAGTTATGATTTATAATATTATAATACACGTCTGACTCTTGACATATATACTGCAACCTAAATCCGCATGATTATAGCGTCATAATAAGAAGATGACCGATAATAATTCTTTATGGTACAAGTGTCTTATATTACAAATAATCCACGAAAAAAAGTTCTCTCTAGTGCATTATTTGTAATAACACACGCGTGCCGTACAAAATGTTATCCAACAACTCAATAAATATCGGAAAAGCGTACATTTTGCATTGATAGTTGTCAAAAGTCAAAGAGACAAATTAATTGAAAGTATTTGTAAGCCACTGGAATGAGTGAAATAATTCTAGGTCACGTGCGAGTTATTTATTATGACCCACTATGTTAGGGGTAATGTGGGTTATGATGGAAACAAGCTAGTAATAGCCCAGTTTACTTGTTTAAAAACGATCTAATAAAACACCATATTACTATTGAGTATTGGATAATAGTTATTTAATAATCCACGACAGAAAAGTTGTGCTCTCAAGGCCGTCTGGCCGAGAGCGCTATAATTGTAATAACACACGCGTGCCATACAAAATTTTAATTAACAACTCAATAAATCCCAAAAACGCAAAAATTTTGTATTGACAGTTGTGAAAAGTCAAAGTGACAAGGGAGTAAGTTAATAAGTTACAAGTCACGTGTGGGTTATTTATTATAGCCCACGCTGTTAAAGGTAACGTGAATTATGATGTAAACAAGCCAAATAACCTACAGTGCCAAGGGCAACGTGAGTTATGATGTAAACAAGCTAGTAAAAACTTGTTTAAAAAGAACTAGTAAAACACCATATTGCTATTGAGTATTGAATAAATGAATTTTATCAATGCTGAGAGGTCTAATATGGCATCCATCGCAGCATTGGCAAAATTAATTTTATTGTATTTTATAGAAAGATTATGTTAGCGTGACATTAATACAAAAACCTTTGGTTCTTAATGATTATGTTTATTCAAAATTATTTGTGACCCTCAAACTTTTTTTACAAAAACTTTAACCTGCTTTTTTCGAAAACTAAGACGAAGGTGTTCGCCGGATGGATGTAAACATATCTCAAGAGCAACATAACCTATCAGCATAGCTAGCTTGTGTGAAATGTTAATGCAAAAAACTGAAAAGATTTTGGGCGAGATGGGTTGCTTCTCTTTTGTATGTGTTTCTCAATTTGTACTCAGGTTATTATTATTAATAGCCTTTAAACGGCGGTGTAACTACGTTTGGAATATGGTATAATGGTAGAGCACTCAGTTGCTGAGATTAAAATCAGGAGGTTCGCGGAGGTATTTTTATAAGTTATTGAAAGATTCGGATATAAACTTCCATCCATTATAAGATTTGAATGGAAATGCTACAATAGCTGCTTTCGAATTGAGTGCAGCTAGCACTGGTGCAATTGACTCTGGGGTGAATTACTCTGGCGTGAGTTGCTTTGTAATTCGAACAGACGTTGCGTTACTCTCGGGTAAAATACAAACCTAACTAATTTGCTTTTGAATTGAACGTTTAAAATAAGGGCGGTATATGCAGACTACGCTCAAAATGGATTTAAAGAACTTAATTCGTAGGAAAAGGTTTATTGAAATATAATTAATAATTAAATTTTAAAAAATCTGTTAATTACAGTAAATTTAGCTGATACTGCGGATAGCTTGAGAATTTTTGAATCTTCAGGCTCGAATTCATTCAGTGAAGGTCAGCTGATGAAAATAATAAAAATTGAGAATTTTGTCTAACAGATCGTGCCCCATTATGATGATAAAACATTCCAATCACATTTTAGAATAAGCAGAAAGATTGTCAATATTTCGCATACAGCACAGTAGAAATACCGATTCTTTTCGTCTTTTAGTCAAAAAGGCGGTTAAATCTGACAGCTTCACATCTGATTCTAAATAACGCAACAGCGCATGTCAGGGCTTGTTGCACCACAAATTTTCATGGGGCTTAAGGGGGCAGGGGAAGGAAGACTAGCGTTAGTTACTCCAAAAATTATGTTGTAATTCGAACGCGAGGTAACTTACTCTGGTGCACTCCAGAGCACTCTAATGTGTAATGCGAAAGCAGCTAATATGTGCTGTATCGGTCCCATCCGCACTCCCCGCTAACGGTAATGATAAATCTAATAACCATTTATTTCCTATTGACTGTCGTCTGAACTTACTCGGTAAATCAGCCTTTATCGGCACGGTGCCTGTAAAATGTTGCCATTTGCAAGCACTTTGTTTTATAATAAACACATCCTTTACTAATCACTAAGGATTTTCAGCAAGAGAAAATAAAACGTTGTACGCTGCTCGCTTGCAATTAACCTTTATTATTGTGGCTCAGCGGATAACAGGGCTCGCTCCTACGTCGCTCACCCTGCAAATTATCCGGCTCTCCCATAAAAGCTAATTTACTATTACTTGACATTCTCATTGTCAAATCGGCGGAACGTTGGCATCACTATTTTACTAAGTAATTTTTGAGTTATCGTATTGATAGCACTTGCATGTTCTTAACTATCAAATATTTAAAATTTCAGGTTACGTGCAGACTTAAACGTTTTCACGTTTATCGAATTTGCCGTAACCTGGAAGTCAAGCTTCCAAATGTGCGTCGTTTAAATTCCAACACTCTAATGGCGTTTTTAAATTAATGTGGGCTGACGCTACGACCACAGCGAAACTACATGCCTCTTGAATCGCGCGCATTTCAAAATGTGGCAGAAATAGCATACTTTATGACTTATAAATTGTAAATACGGATCACATTCGGATTGATTTTAAACTATCGAGTCCTACGCAGTTTGATTGGAATAGTAACCACTGTACTATAAATATTTAATAACACTAGGTAACACATTTTCAATTTTCTATTTTGTCTTTATTAACTATTGTTATGGCTCCTTTTAATTAAAAAAAGACTAATAATCTAATATTGGGCTTTTATAAATGACTCTTATCTCATAAGGGTCGGGTCTCTACACCCAGGTAAGTACTATTTTGATTAGTGATGAATTGCAAGAAATACATTTATTATCAAATCAATTATCGTGGTATTATTTTATACAGTTTAAAAGCAAACTCTTTGGATAATGATGATTTATTTAACGGGATAATAGAATATTATTTAAATAAAGAGAGCATGGCGTTCCAACTTCACAAATTACAAAACAAACAAGTTGGTTATCCTCGACAATTATCTGTGATTACGTAATTAACGCGTTGCTAAGGTGATAACAAATGCCGTAAGAAAATACAAGCCACAAAACAAAACACACTCAAGAACGCTAGTGCCTGAAGTTCTCAAAAAACCGACGCCACCACGAAATGCTTTACATTCTGTCTTTTAGGTGTAACTTTCTGACTTTTTTGTTGCCTTTTGAACGGAATTAGGGCTCAACTCGCGCACCTAGAAAAGTCTCACGATGCTTGGCCCCCTGTTTGTCCGTTGGCTAGCCTCTGAACACCGCCGTAGAACGATTCCTGTAGCTCGACCTCTATGATATCAAAAACTGCTTCCAGCTGTCCCTGTTGCTTGTACTCAGAGCTCCTTCGCTCTCTAAGAAGGTTACTGCCTATATCCAGCTTCCAGGGCTTCAATTACTCTGTTCGTATGTCCAAAAATAGCCACCGAAATACAAGCGCACACTCGATGCACCATTAAAATATCTTCTGCAGAGGTGCTGCTAATGAATGCACTCCACTACAGGACACCCACAAGACATCAACTCAATTTTTAAACTCACTTAATTAGGAAAAGGGTATTTATTTACAATTTTATAATTATTTATTGGGGAAACCAAAATACAACACCTTTCAGCTTGGTTTCTTCGCCCCAAATGTTTTTCTACGATTCTTCATTGTTTCCAAGCCTACTCTGATTACATTTTCTTTAAATCAAGACTAACATTGTTTTTAATACCGTTTTACAATTATTATGAAAACCAATACTAGTTTATACTATTTACCAAAATTAAACGAGCACATTTCTGGATTATTTTATAAAATATTAGTTGATCTGCTATAATAATCACAGAGGCTTAAAATGTGTACATAGCACTATATACCGCGTGACCATAAATGGTTGTGATTGTTTCCTTAGGTTGGCACTGTTTATGTAGGTGGCACTGTAACTGTCAAAGCTGAGGCAAAACCTAACCTGCTAACCTCGAATTTGACATAGACTTACAGTGCCACCAACATAAACAGTGCCAACCCAAGAAAAAAATCTCAATCATTTATGGTCACCCGGTACAATTTTCGTTGATTTTAGTTTTAATAATAGCAACACAAAAAAGTTGCTCCTAGCGCACCAGGTGGGAAAAATAGATTAAAAGGAATTAAAGCCATCATTATACAGAAACCTGTGTTTTGACTACGTACCTGTCTGAGTGTGTCACGTTATCATCACCGATCGGCGGCAATGGTCCGCAATCGGTCCTGTCGTCACCGTGTCTTTCATAATACAAGGATTAACCTGTGTATAAAGTATTCTATTGCAATCAGATTATACCTAAAAGCGACTTACTGTAATTCTTTCCTTTTTATTATTGTTAGAAACATTAAGACATTTTTACCTGTTTCGTACGTATTTTTGAACACTCTTCAATAGCTATTCTATTTAGCAAATGTTGCTTTCGTGCGAGTCGCCTTTTTGTACTAAATAGGTTAGAAACATTTTCCCTGCTGTAGTGTGTTTAACAGTATATTTTCCTCACGTTTTTCTTTGACTTTCTCGACTGGATCTTAAAAATTTCCGTTATCAACGTCCAACAATGATAAGCAACCACTTTACTTGCCTTGATAACGTTTTTTTCAGTGTAAATGCTCTGAGGTCATCGTTTTCCTTGCTCATCACTAACATCGCCAAGATTCGGAGGAAATAAATCCAAGTAGGGATGTAAAAATACCAATGCACATGAGGGATCAAAGGAAACTTCAGTCCCCAGGGCAACATTATGTTTTTTAAAATCAAGAAATCATGATGTTAAACTAACAGTTGTAGGTTTTGTTGACGTTTTTTATCACACATCGGTCACTCTGTCACATACAAAAAGTCGTAAATCAATGGATTACTCCAATGCCGATTTCTCGTACCCTAGTGACGATTTCGACATTCATAATTACCGATTTAAAGGAAATGTATTTTAAGAATCATGTTACTTTTTAAAGCTTAATAGTCCTGAGTAGTTCTTTGATGTTTTTGTATCAATTCCTTAAAAATATTCTATGTCGCTCTTCTAAGTGGCTGTCTCTTAAAATTCTGTATCTCGAGTTAACAGATCACTTTGGAGCCCTACAAAAATCCCCTCTTTAAGTTTTGTATCTGTTATATTGTGGAATTTTTGTTTGAAATACTGAAGTTCAGGCTCTCCTTTATCCATTGCTTTATTGAAGTTTTTCTTCAAACTCGGCTTTTATATGCAAAGCAGGAAAAAAATATTTTAGCATGCTTAACTAGCGTCTGATGAATTAAGTTATACTCTGTTCACATCTTTTTGGCGTGAAGGTTGGCTATGACAGTTTCCCCAATTTAGCTGTGTAAAATTACTTTGTTGTGTTTAAACGAGGTTTATATTTGAGGTTATGCTTATCAAATGCTTTTAGGTTAGAAAACATGACAAAACACCTTCAAATGCAAAGTTGCCATATTTAAGCAGAATAGAAAATGGAACTTAGTAATTTTTATATATGTATCCAGTCTCAGTAATTGTGTAATTAGAGACATTTTTAATTAAGTACGTGGGAGGTCTTGCAATACTTCAGATTTTAAACATTTCTCCACATGTACTATCAAAGTAAGCAGTTCATCTGGCAATAATACTATGTTCTGTCAACTGACAGTAAATTTGTTGGAGGTTATGCAGGTTATACAACAAAATAAAAATTACGGTTCTGTTCATGGGCAACTTAACAACAAAGATTCAAGGCTAACTTTCATGCCAAAAAGATGTTTTTGTAATACCTACTTGTTAAATATTTATTTAAGGACTGTTTACTACTGCGTAAGCAACCTCTTTACGGCCCGGCCGTAAAAAGTGTCCGTAAAAACCACGGCCTGCTAAATTGTGTGCCAAACGTCAAAGTGACGTTTGTCACACAAATCCAGCAGCAAGCAAGCCTTCAACTCTACATAGAAGAAGGCGCAAAAGACTGCTATAACTCCTGAACATACGCTAAAATAACTTGCTCATTCAGAATCTTAACGTCTTTAGGAATATCTTCATCATTTTCTACAGATGTTATAAGTTACGAGCTGGTTACAACTTAAAACTGCTTACAACCATACACGAAATTGGAAATAACTGACATTTATAAACAACAGTTGCAACGTTCTACGCACTCTCAATCATTCTAAAACGTCATTACACAAACCTAGGGTTTTGATGAAAATAAATTAGAAAAATATAGATATGACCGAATTGTATGTAGGTATTACAAAAACTATTGTACAATACACGTCCGTTAGGGCCTTTACTGCCTCGCCAGTATTATTCGACTCGCTCTTCGAGCTCGTCTCACAAATTCTCTGGCTCGGCAGTAAAGGCTATCCTAACGGACTTCTACTGTAAAATACTAAAACGGAGTATAGTTTGCCTCTTTGAGGTCAGCTGTGATATACCTACCATTTATATTTTCTGTAATTCATTGTATTTGAAATGCATGCCACATTTTCACAGGATTCCTTCATATGAACTGAATGGCAAACAGCTCTGAAACTCGGTTTCCAACAATCGACAAAACACGCCATTCTTGTTGGTTGTATTCGTTAACGCTTGCATTGAACTATTAACATTATTGCAAAGCGACGGACCTCAGGCTGACAAATACTACTATTCTTCTTTTTGGAGTGTCTGGAACCTACAACTTTCTTCTTTCTTATCTCGATCCAGGTTTATTTGCTTGAGTTTTCGATTACATAATTAAAATGTCATCAGGTCATTTAGTTCTAATTGAGTTATTAGAAGATGTTTGTTTTCTTTGGAAGCAAATATTCTTCATCGGTTATTGATATCTCTGAAACAGGTTCTTCTGTTTCTGTACCAACCTGTTCTTCATTCGCGCGTCATTATATCAGATGGCCCATTAGGATATGTAATCTTCTTCTCATTTTTCCGGGCAAACTTGAAGATTTTAGTACAGCCAAGTAGCAGCACATCATATGTTCAAATTTGTTCTAGTCAAATCATAGGAACTGCAAACAGTATAGCAGTACTTAACTCTTGAATCGTTTAACCAACTTCTTAGAGTAAGGGCGCAAGGTGCACAACAAATGTAAGGAGTTTTGATTTCTGATTCTAAAACCAAACTAAAAGTAATACATTTTTTTTGTTTATGCTGATGGAGAGTGAATTCTCTACACATATTACGAAAGCTGTTGGGATTATTAGCACACGTACGAAACAGTATCAAATTATAATAGAAACACATCTGACTATAACAAATTGACTTAAATCACCCTTTTACAGCATCTTATATATCCACTTAGGTGCGATAGGCGAATACCTTAAACTGACTGGTTCAGGAACCATAAAGAGCGTAATTTGAAGAATTCTGATGTAGGACACGTGCTGATACATGTTCAAATATGACTAAACATTACATGCACCACAAAATTTCTCTTAAAAATTTATATTAATATGGTGAAATATAAAATACGTAGTTAAAATTAATATATTTTAAGAGAACAGATTTCGCATAATTGATGTTATATAAAAAAAATTTTTATATCTTACTAGTACATTATTGTTTCTTAATAATTAGGATACAAAGCATACTATGGGGTACATAATACTCTGGCGGGCATTATGAGTTACGTGAATGGTCAGAAATTACGAGCGTTAAATTTCTGACCAATGACGTACCTCGATGCGTCAGTGCGTTCACAGTAATAGTTGATCATCCAATATAAGCTTTCTAATCCATTATTTAGGTTATTGAGAAACAGAAGTAACAGATAAAATTGTATATGTACCAAGGGCATTAGTGGATGTGTATGCCCGAGGGGGCATAATGTTCTTGGTACATAAATAACTATTAGAATTAACTTCAAAAAATAAGTACCAGCGTATAAGAAAAACCACTTTTGCTGACCGGTGTAATTAGTTCTTCTTAATTTAGAACAAAAAATAAATAAAATATAGCTTACCAGTATGTAACTATAAAGTTTGTTACTCAAGTATGTGATATATTTTTAGTTTTACATGAATTATGATATTAATTAATTTTATGTTTGTATTATACCTACTTCATACAAAAATCATATATTTTGCAAATAAACAGTTTCGTATAAAAAATACTGTTATTCTCTTGATTTTATCACTAACATAAATTGCAGTTGGTGTCTGGAAGTGGCCAAATAAAATATTTTTTTTAATGAGGCAGTGATCATATGTATCTTGTTTTTCATCTCATCTCACCATTTAGTTTCTTTAGAACCGTTTCTTCAACTATTATACAATTATAATTTATACTGAAATAAAATATTTATCAAATAATGGCAAAAATATCACACAGACAATGATTTGTTGTTAAGTAAAATGTCTAACTTTATATTAGAAAGCGTTCTACTCATTTCATCAAGTTTTCTCTTTCAACAACAACTCGCATCCATGCGGCGAATATTTTTCAGAAACTACTTATTAAAAAAACTAAAACTCTTTTAAAGTTTTCAAAAAATATTGTTGTAGTTATTGCTGTCTTCATCGGGCTAAACCAGAAGTATTTAGTTATCTGTAATAACTTACTCATATATTATGACTATTAAAAAAACAAGTAATATCTAATGAAACTGCTTTGCATTTAAATCAAGCTGTTATCAAAATGAATAGGTACTTACACTATCTATTTGGCAATAAGGAACAATAATTGTTCGACTGGTTAACATTTTTTATTTATTAAAAAATACTGATTTTTTGTATCAATTAATCATAGTAAAACAAGGGAACCACTTCATTACTGGAAAGTTCAGTATAACTATGACATGCCTTAAAGGTGACATAATTTTTGTATCGTTTGAAGTAGCACTCTGAACTTTTATTAATTCTATCAATTTCTTGATATGTTTTCTAATAATGCGATAGGTATCTTTTACGACGTAATAGTCGTTCAAATGAAGGCATTGCTCCCGATACAAACTTCACATTGCATCAGCATTATCTTATTTTTTGCCATACTTTCTAACAATGTGGAAGGTTTTAAAAACGTAATAGTCGTTCAAATAAAAAGACATTGCTCCTTATTTGATTGCGATTTAAATTGCATCAGCACTAACGGCTGAGTTTGCAACTTTTCAATATACATTTATCTAAAAAGCCGTACTCATAGCCTCATTGTTTAGAAACATCAAATCTACACAAATACATTTTTTATATGAAATAAATTGTACTTATCTCGAGTCTCATTCACTATTATATTAAAAACGTTAGAAATAAAATGTAATCTAAAGAGCAAAAACTTAACTTTAAGTTAAATACGATGTACATGCACTGTATGACGTCTATAATGCTAATCCAGATTTCTATTATTAAACTGTTTAGAATGGATGCTAATTTGTCAATAACAAAGATATTCATTATAACAACAGCAATGAATCTGTTTAAAGATTTGTGCAATACTTGCAGTGCATACATCTTTTTTCTGTATACTAAAATCTTGGTATTGCAACGTTTGAAACAGAAAAATAGTTCCGACGGCTCTTCTTCTTCCTTTCCCGACCCTTATGTCTTCTGGGTCCTGTCTATCCACTTGCAGAATCTGTCTTACTCAGCTGCCATTCTTTCCACATCTCTTTGATTTTTTTTTAATTCTAGCGTTTGTGTCTGTTATGGTTTTCTCCTGCATGGTTTTTGTTCCAGTCTCAATTCCAGTACACCCATCTTTACTACATATTCGTATCATTTTACTCGTTTTTTTATCAATTTCTAATATTAGTGGTTCCACACCTATCTCTTCTTTAGTAACTGTATTTTATACACGATTTCCTTTAGTTCTTTCAACCAATCTTTTTCAATACGAGTAGTTCATCCCACTTGCAGTTAATTATCGTCTGACTTTGTTCTGCATCCACGTTTCTGATCCATAGGTTGATGTACATATGCTGTTATATATTCTTAGTTTAGTTGTAATGTTTACTTCGTTCTTTCTTATGATCGTTTTATTTAGGGCACAGTATATCTGGCTTGGTTTATTTGTCCTGCTTAATCTCATGTGTAGTGTGTTTTATCGCCTCTTATACCTTTTTCTTCCCGATATCTTTTTCCTCCTTTTCTTCCTTAACTGTTTCTCCTATTTTTCCCCTTTTCATGTTACTACTATCTTTCAATGTATGCTGCAGGTATTTCTCTATGTGGTCTTTTATTGTCTTCGTTGAATTTGGCTTTAAGTTCTTTCCGAAGTTTTTTGAAGAGTCTCGTTTTGCCATTCGAATGACTTCTTTTGCTTCGTTTCTTTTGGTTATGTAGTATTGCTTATCACGTTTCCGCTTACTGTCTTAAGTATATCTTCCAATCTGTCTTTTTGTTACACATTTCTCCACATTCTCATTCCACCAGTAGGTTCTTTTTTGGTTATCTTTCACTGCAGTATTTCCGCAGAACTGTTCTGCTGGTTTTTGGTATTTGGTTGTTCAGTGCTCTCCACTTTTTTCTATGTCACACGGTTGGTTCTCCGCTGCTTTTTTTATCTCTCAGGAATTCCTCCAGTTTGTTTTAGTATTTTTCAACTTTCTCTAATTTTTTGAGTTCGTTGATTTTGTGGTGGTTGTTAGTTTATTTGGTTTTCTGTTGTAAAACTGGGTATCTGATATAAAAAGTATGAAATTCAGCGTCTCTTATTACTTTTATATGAACAATTGCGTAGTTTACTTCCCTATTGTATTATATGTTATGTCATAGTTAATACTTTCTGCAGTGGCGTAGCTCAAATAAGTGGCGGCGGGTAGCAGACTCTGTGACTGCGCGGCGACCATAAAAAGGGCAAACAAAAAATGTACGTTTCCTCAGCCAAGTTTGCGAAACAAAATCAGAAACACCGCCGTGCCACTTTAGCTGTTTCTTTGTCCTTTGTTGGTACAATTTGCAGTGTTGCGCTACGTGAATCGTTTGAGAACGATGCTAAAAATGCAGGTTAAACACCGTTATTTATAAGAAAACACTTAACACTTTGTTCAGCGAGTTTCCAATTTTTTCAAAGGTTTTATTTTTTCCAAACGCTACAAAATACGCATTGGCGGCGGCGATAACATCCTTATTCAACGATAATTTCTTTCCACCGAGCCATATTTTCAAGTTTGGGAACAGGAAGAAGTCGCACGGTGCCAAGCCCGATGAATAGGGTAGATAAAGAATCTATTAGAAGCAGCAACCATCGACCGAAAAACGTTTTCAAGTGCATTTTTTGCAAGATATTGTGCATTCGCTCGGTTGAGATACCTACACCTACAGTCTCAGCAATTTCGCATACTTTTATTCGGCGGTTTTTCATAGCGATACCATGGATTTTGTTAACGATTTCCACCTTGATGGCCTCAACTCGGCTTCCAAAGCGCGTTCCATCTTCAGTAAATGTTCAGCCACAATTAAACTCGTTTATCCAGTCTTCAACGCTAATTAAGAGCCTCCATGAATATCATCCAACTCCGCTTTGATCTGGATGGCCATCCACTTTTTTAAATCAAAATGTTTTTATCACTTCACGGAACTCTTTTTCTCCTTTTAGTTCAACTGTTACAATATTCGTTTCAAACGGCTACAGAAGGTAAATAACTGACTAAAATTTGACCTGACGTAGTTTGAAGAGTGACACTTGCCAGCTGTGACGTCACCAAATGGATTGTAGAGCAATCTCATAGAAATTTACAAAACTTATCAAACGGTCCTCCTATAATATAATAAGCGTATTAATGCCGAGTACCGATTTTACCATATCAAAGTGTAAAACCGACCTAGATGACGACATACAATACGATACTTATTAGTTATGGCGATAATAGTATTCGTAAAATAGTACACTTTACTATTCTTAAAGGGCTCTTTTTCTCGCAGATAATATTTTTTCAATTATTCTTCTCGCCTTCGGCGCCTATATATTACTGGTCCCGGGCAACAATTGCAGCTCCAGAAGTCGCAGTAGCTACGCCACTGACTTTATGTTCCCTTTGTATTTTCTGAAAAGTAATCTTATGATGCATTTTCTTTCGATTAAAGTGATAGAAAATTCATTTTTAATACAAAATACTATCATTCTTGTTTTTTTTTTGTTTATTGCAGTTTCTTTTCCCAACTTTCCTAAAGTATCATGGTTTACTTTTTGTTGATTTTTTTTATCTTACATTCCAGTTTCCCTTTATAAATATATGATTACCTTTTCTCCTAACTTTATCGCTTTGGTTTTATAGTTCTTCGTGAATTGCTTCTATATCTTCGAAAGTTGCATTTTCTGTTGAAGAATATATCTGTGTTGTAGTTACCTCTTCTCGTAATTCTAGATCCACATCTATTATTCTTTCATTGTCTGCTTCCCACTCTTTTGCTTAACAGGCGTTGGGCACGTTTAATAGTATTCCCTTTGATTCTTTCTCTAGTCCCTCCGATCCTTAGTAGAGTATCTGGCATCTTTTCTTCTATGCTTGTCTTTTATTTCCATTAATTTTGGTTCACAAATGCCCAATATTTTCAGCTTGAATTTGGCCACTTTGTCTGCTATTTCTACTTCTTTGGACTTCACTCTGTCACAATCCAGATTCCTATTCATACCCTTGTTTTGCACTTATTGGATTTTCCAAAAATCCTTCCATGTTTAAATTTTCTTAGCTTATGCGGGTAATTAACCAAGCCATGAGGGTCTCGTTACCTCGGTACAACTAGCATTTTAGTCCATGCCTGCTGCTGATTATTAATATTCACAGGATTCCTGCCTCCAAGATTTCCACTTTCGAATCCTGTGTATCTATATTTATTATTATATATCTATCTTTAATGGGTGATTTCTTGATCAATTCTGAGATAAAAAGTTCATACAAACATGGGACCTAAACGGCTTCGTTTTTAAAATACAGGTTGTTAAAGTTTAAAAATTTTTTTTTCAAAAATTTTGTAAACGGCTAGAGGTATTATAATGAAACTTGGTGTAGGTTAGTGTTTCATAAAGTGGCATTGTTCGGTCAAAATAAATGTAATTTATTTCTACCAGTGGCGTGCATCGGGGCGACCTCAGTTACCTTATTTTAGAAAAATCCGGTACGCCACTGTTTTTTAGCCAAAAGTTTTGTAGCTATTGTAAGATTGTTTGTTATTAAATAATATTTTTTTAAAACTTCTTTAAACGAAGCCGTTTCGGCCCCATTAACGTCCAATGAAAGAGATTTGTCAACTTTCTTCGAAAAAGGTTTATTCTATAAAGAAAAAAGATACATCTTTTGTAGTTTCAATAGATAAAGCTAAAAAACTTGTGTATTGGCTAAAAAACAGTAGCGTACCAGATTGGTCTAAAATAAGGTAACCGAGGTGGTCCCGATACACGTCACTGGTGCTTCAAAATCCTGTATCTTGAAAACGAAGCCGTTTAGGTCCCATGTTTTTAGGAACTTTTTATCTTAGAATTGATCTAGGAATCACCCCTTAAAGTTAATACCTGCAATTCATTAACACCGTAACACTTAATTAAATATTTGCTTTTCTTGAAAGAACAACGATGCTTATATTTTATTTTAACAAGATTATATTAGTCTACGTATTTCTGTAATATGCACAAAGCGCAGGCAGCATGGTTACTAACTTAAAATATCATTAGTATAGTACAGCGGACCTGTGTTTTTTCAGTGCAATGATTTACAATTACACTCTTAACCTTTGAGGTTTAGCATTTAGATTGTGTCAATAGCTGACAATAGTATTACAAAAGTAGTACAAAAACATTCCGAACATAAAACAATAACGTGAACAATTGAGCTTATCTCTTTTTACAAATGGAAGTAATAAACGTGCAAGCACTCTGTTACTACCGTCCATTGGAAATGCCCCAGCAATAAATGGGCAGTTTGAGTTTAGAAGGAAGATTGAAGATAATTAATATATGGTATTAAGGAGGCAAAATCCCTTTAGCACGTATAACAATATTAAATTGAATATTTCTTCGTTTACTGTGAGCAAACAATCATAAAATAATAGATAATAGTTAAAGTTTTCTCTACGATGGTGTCAAAGCTGACAACTTTTTACACAGTTTATAGTGTCAAAACTGATTATTCATTCATTTCATATTATGTTTAGTTTAAATTTTGGTGTCGACGATCATTTATACTACTCGGGCAGTGCAACGGAGGTAATGGGCGCGAGCGACTTACATTAAGCTGTCCCGCATCTAACGATTCTAATTTAGTTAATTTAGCTACAAATCCATTCTTGCTCCGAGAAAATTCTCTGCTATGGCCATATTTAAAACCATGTAGACCTGGTTGCTAAGCAGGCTGTTAACTCGTCAAAAGTGACTATTTATACAACTTTCAAATTAAGCGCCTTAATTACGTACACTTTGTATGTCAACATAACAAAAATATTTAATACAGTGTGACAGAAAAAGTTTCACCAAACTAGATTTTTATACGTACTTCTGTTACAATCGTAAAAAGAATATTGTATGTAACACGCACTTTTTGCTCTTGATACATAAATAGCTATAGCTTATGTTATGTGAGCAAGTACTATACAAGGAGTATAATTTACAAAACAAATCTTGGAAATACATATTTTTATACCACCTGTATATTTAGTCTGTAAGACATCCATTAAGGAATGTGTTTTCAAATGCTGTTGATGTTGGCATACTCAGAAGATATTCAAGTAAGAAGACGTTCAGGACATAGAACAAAAAGACATTTCCGATTACAATCAGTATCTTTCTAGTATCTAAATTTGATAAAGCACAGACTAATATTATGTGTACCTAAAACAGTTGTTAAAATTAGACACTCCCTCAGAGTATGAACAAAACTCTTTCTCCTTAATTAATATTTTTCACATTTTGGGTTTCTAAAGCAATGGATTGGATTTCCCTGATAAATAATCTGGTTTGCCTCTATGTCTGTGATTTCAAAAATATAAGTGCTTAAAAGATATCTGCTGTTTTATTTATCTTTAATGATAGTAGTAGATAATGTGAAAGCCGAATACTAATTGCTTGATTGATATGTGCATCAAGGTTATTGCTACTTAGTACTTAGCATCTGTGTCATTGCTTTGTACCGCCTCTCAACAAACGGCGATTACAACCCTGACTAGCTCAAACTCTCGGCGATTATTGTCATATGTAAGGATCGGGCTATGGTTCTTAAGGTTATTTAAAAAAAACAAAATAACGAAAAATAGAGAAAGGCGTTAACCACGACAACAAAAAAAGCCAAACTTACAGTCTAAATATAACTCATCGTGTACGGCTTCTACATACTAAAAAACGAGAATATTGCTATAACACATACAAAATCGATCTATAAAAGTCAAGCACTAAAGCTTTAATTGAACAATACCTAAGAACTAATAATGGCCATGGTTTTCCGGGCAGTACGGTTATGACAAACCGGGGTGCATCAAGGGACAAGGCAAAGCTTGCACAAACGGGAGCGGTACCGTTGGCAAAATATCTGCATGTCGGCGCCAAACGAATACCTCGAGTGGCTTGGCGGTTCATAACTTTTCCTGCCGTGTCCTAAAGTTTCCTAGCATTTCCTAACGGGCATATAACACGAATATCCTAATTAACAATGCTAAATTTAAAGGTATTGAGGCCGCCTGAGATTGGAGACGGTCCACGAGCACATGCAGTGGAAAAAAGTAATTCTCACGATCTGCATCTTGTAGAAAATTCCACGATGTCGGCTTCAGAAAAGCTGTGAATGCCTTTTAATACTCGATGACTTTGGAATCAGGCATGGAGTTTTAGATCCTTATAGGATCCCACGAAACGGAACTGTTGACTTGGCTCGGCAAGAAGCAGAGGAAGTGATGGCCGCTCAGAAATTTCGACTTTGCTTTTGAAAACTCTAGAGTGAAGTTAGCTTCACTCTCGAAACCTTCATTGAGCTAATAATAAACAATAAAGAAAAGAGCGGGCGTGCATTCACATCAAGAATCTAAGCCGCCAACGCAAAATCAAAAAGGGCTGTTACAGTTGGTGAGGTCATCCCTTGACGTTTGCTATTTATAGCTTTTAAAGATTTTTGTGTTCCTTGTACTAGCATTTCTTACTTTTTCCAGTGTATGATATCGCATCGACTTCTTTGTGAAGAAGAACACGCTTGTGGATTGTTCTTTACTTACCATTATGGGCACTTACACGGGTTCCAGGCCATATATAAATTATAAACCAGTATAAGCTGAACAATTCTTATGGTCGTTACATTTATTGGGAAGAATTTAGTAGGAGTAGGCGGGCATTACCAGTGCTACCTCAGGATAAGATACAGACGAGATAAAGAGACGGGAAAGTCTTACTCTAGTAATCTCTATACACTAAGTTAGTAGTACTTGTGCTGTCAGTCTTGGTGGAGTGAATTTAACTTACTTATTAATATTTCCAGTTAACGGTAGATTCTTCTGTACGATCCCGGTAGAGGATATAATTTGGTTTGTCTCATCACCTCATACTATCGAGGAAAGCCATGTCCCAACCCTCAATATCTCCAAGTATGGGGATTGGGGCTGTCACTACTGAAATACCAAAACCGAGCCTTGGAAACAGGATGGAAATAAATTGAGACGACAATTGGCAACGGAAAGGGCAATGAAAATTGGAAAGGTTTGTGGTATGTCGGATCAAACGGTTGAAATAATGCAAGACATAAAAAAATATGGCATGGAATTCACTGCTATGTTGGAAACAAAAACGAAGGGTCATGGTAATAAAGATCTAGATGGTTACCTCCATTTATGGTCAGGTGTAGAAAAGTCACATAGGGCACGTTCTGGTGTATCCCTATTTATGAAGAGTCGTTTAAAAAGATTTATAATAGATAAATACTATGAAGAGCTATCATAGTTCTATTAAAAACAATCAAGATGTAATAATATCAGGCGATTGAAATGCTAGAATGAAGAGCCAAGAGGGAAATGCAATTGTAATACTACAAAATTAGGTGTAACCAAGCAATAGTGATTTAGATGTACAAACCCGGAAAGACACGCTGAATCCGTTAAGCCATTGCCCGATAGCGTTAACATGCACGATGTGCAAGATTCTCGAAAAGATTGTTAATCCAAAGGCTCACTTGATTTCCCTGAAAGCCAACAATTTATTAATAGGTATTCAAAGCGGCTTCAGAAAAAAATAGATCAACCACTGATCATCTTAAAATCCTGGAAACCGCATTACAAGAAGCATTTATAAACCAAGTACACGTGCTGGCAATAAGCTTCGATATAGAAAAAGCTTTCAAAATTACCTATAGTATCCTATAGTATCATTATCTCATTAGAGAATTCAAGGAAGAATGCTGTCGGTTATTAAGAACTTTATAGAAAACAGAGTATTTAGAGATAGAGTCAACGGAAATCTCTCGAATTACACGAGCTTAGATAACGATGTTCTCCATTGGTCCATACTGAGCGTTTCTCTATTCCTAGTTGCAATCAACAAAGCCTGTTTGTTTGCAACATTACAGTTGTTTGTAGATGAATCAACTTAAACACAACTTAGCGCCACCTTTAAGACACTATAAAGGAGTAAATAGAATGAAGTAACACCTCAGGTATGCACTTTTCGACAAGTAAAAGCAAGTACATTCTCTTCCGAAAGAAGCGAAATTTCTACAATCCCAAATAATTATACATAACAAATCTAGAAATTGAATACGTTACTTGAATTAAAATTCTGGGACAATTGACATGGATAGTTCATCTAAAGCACCTAAACAGCAATGCATTAAACGACTTAATATCTTGAAGGTTCTCAGAAAGTATAAGTGGGGAAACGCGTGCTCCACTACGTGTATACTACTCACTAATTCGATCTAAACTTGACTACGGTTCAATAGTTTATTCTTTTGCTAGTCCCTCAGCCTTAGTTATTTGTTTCGTTTCGATTGCGCTTCTATTATTTCGCAGTTCTGCAGGTTTTGTATTTTAGCGCTCTTCCCGGGCCGGGCAGCGTTTCTCAAATTGTGGCTTTCGTTCTCAGCGCGTCTGTTTCCTTTCTGGCGCCGTGACGGTGACTTGGTTTAGCGTTTTTAAAAATTGTCCAGTGGTTTTTGCGGGCATGCAAGTTATGATTTTTGGTTTTTGGCCCTTGCCGAATGTGCGGACAATGCAGCCTTGACAGTTGTATTGAGAGATATTTTCTCATACCGAGTTGGCGGATCAAAAACGCTTCACCAATCATTAGCTACACATGGCCCAAATTCAATCTGGGGTCAGTCTTTTGAAGCTGTTTGAGCCGTGTTTTAGCGAAAGCATCCATGATTATATCTTAGGTTCTTCTCTTTCGTTAGCAGCCAGTTTGGAGCACCTGGTGTGAATTTAACACCTGCAATTTCCACCTTTGGATGTTTGGGAGGCATAGCTTATCAGAGCCATAGCAAAAACTTCTCCTAGCATGCAGAAGGGGCTCAACCAGAGGAAACTAAGAACAAGCTTTGTTTTTCTTTTTTAGGTGAAGTTATACAATGTTGCGTACAGTGAATCGGTACTGAAGGTTCTACCCGATTGCTACCGAATTCAGTCAGAATTTCGAACTCCGGCAGCTATCTACAGTTCGCTGCACGAGCTGCGTACCTAAACGATGATTTCCAACCACGAATTCGATGTTAATCACCTACTGCATTTGTTTTTAAACTGTTGTAGTTACGTGTTATGAGATTAGCAGTTATGATCATCCGACTTATGATCGTATTGTGCATTTATGACTTTATATTTGATTATCACCTGTACCCGGTGCTGGGTTGTATGTCATTTTAATCTGTGATTATATACTGTGATATTAGCGTTTTGGTGTTATTATTTGTTACTCCTACCTGTGCGTGATTTGAGCTTTTTTCAAGAAATTTTGTGCTACTTGAATTTATGAATTCTCAGTTGAATGCTCGATACACTTTTCGATAATTAGTAAAGATTCGTTGGCACTCTTTTGGTTTTTAATCATTTGTTAGTAATTAAAGAACTGCACGTCGTCTTCCTGAACTAGCCGGCCAACAATTGTATCCAAGTAGTCATAAAGTTTGTATTGTTTTGAAAGAATTTGCCGACAATCGACATGGAAGCTAACAAGAGATTCTCGAAATCATTCAAAACACTATAATTAGAACAGCTACTCGAGCACACCGCACCAGTCTCATGGCCAACATGTTACCATTCGCATTACAAACGGGAAGAAATAAACTAGTCTTGACCTGCGCTGCTAAAAGTTATGACAAACGAATTCAACTCAGCACATAAATGTACATTTTCAAAGTGTCGTAATACATCATCCCAAAATGTTTCAAAAACAAAAACCTCTTTCTACGAGCGCATACATAAATATTGAAATATGTGTAACAGAAAAAAATATAACCATAAAACCTTCCCTTGATATCCCACCTTGGACACTAGCTCTCCCTAAAATAATCCTAGATCTAAACCAAGAAAATTATGATTGAAGAAATTATTTCTTTAAATGTTATTTGCCGTATATTAGGAAACAGCAATTACTTTATAAATACATAAAGACCTCAAAAATTAAAAGTACAGAAAATATCTGTATTCTGTAGCAAAGAGGGCTACCATGGAATATTAAGAAACAGAAAGCTGTAATGGAATTAAAAGTGTTTTATACCTAATCGTAGTACAACTTCCCTGGAAAGATTTCAAAGAGGGAATTTGTTTAAGTTTTACAGATTTGTTAAAATAATACTTAAGGGAGGCTACAAAGAGATGATGCATCTAAAAGAATAATGGAAATGTTTGCGCAAACTAGAAAGATTGCAGATAATAATAACAGAATCGCAATTGGAAATGTCTATTTTAACGAAGTGTGCTCCAAATAATTATTTAAGCAACTTGCTACGTGCAAAAGAAATACTGATAGCATTATAAACAAGGATGTAAAAATGTGGCCAGAAAAACTCAAGTCGATTTGTTACAGGGGCTCCATTTATGACAGGTAACAAACTTAAAGAGTTTCAGTAGCTCATCGTAAGGGGAGGGGTTTAAACTGAAATGAAACAACTGGAAAAATACGGGAACAAATTTATGTTATTTCTAAGGGCGCCAACTGGTGTTTTTTTCTGCAGGTAATGTACTGGAAAAATTCCTACTAGGAGAATGTTTCTCTCGGCGATTAGGTATGCGTGTTAAGCTCCAGATATGACTTATCTTGTGAGATCTCTGGAAAGTTTATTTTACTGCACGATAATGTGTATCTTCACAAATAATAATTACACAGTAAATTTAAGAACTGGTAACATTCATAAAAATATATTTAATCAGACAGTAGGAAAGGCTAGAATTACAACAAACAATCCTTAGGAATTCTACCCGTACTGAAGTCAGGTTGCGCGATAAACAAAACGCTTGTGATACATATTCCACAGGCAAAAGAAATATTGATAAACTAACGCTTAAAGTTTTACTAAACGAATATCCGCCTCAAACACAATTGCAAACTTGGTAATATACACCAAAATTGGCGGGAATTCTTCCAAATATATTCGATCAGAGATTGATGTGAAATTATACGCCATTTAAACGAGACGGCATCGGAATTTCAGATTGGACAGTTGCGCTTTGCGCTACTAGCCCAGGTGTAATAGATATCTACCTAAAAAAAATAGTTCTGATTTTTGGCACAAATGTTCTTAGTAGGTACTATAGGAGCTATCCTTTAAAAGTCTCCGCCTCTGGGTTGCCAGCGTCGTATCAAGGTCTTGGCAGTTGTTAAAAACATATTTTGTTCTGATTCGAATACGAAAAAACATCATTAAACAAAGTTGTTCATATTCTAAAATTATAGTCCCATGCAAAAATGAAACCTTGTTTATTAGAAGGATTAGCAAAAGTGCAAAATCTCACTCACACGGTTAGATAATAGATATTTATGTATTTAGTGTGTAAAGAGAGCCATTTTGGTATGAGGATGCGAGTTTCGTGCCGAGCGGTAATACATACAAAATTTTTTCTACGGTCCTAAATAAATAACAAAATTGTTAAATAATTGAAATTTCGATACACACCATTTGATGAAGTCGTTGTACCGCCGTTCATAAAGGCCGCGCGATTGGCCCGGGAACAACACTCGTTGGTTGCTGTCTGGGTCGCTTCAAATACTTCAGGCCGCGTGCAATTACCTTCAGATTCCATCTTCAACTTCACAAAAATCTGTTGCGTGATGATGGACGCACCGTGATGCAATTGTCAATAATTTAGCCAGTTCCAGAAAAATGACGAATTAAATTAATAATCAGGTTAGCCATGGCGATGGGTAAAGTAAAATGAAGTGACGCGATTATTTCATTAAGACATTGTTTACGTGGTTGCGATGCTAAAATGGTTACTAGGGAAAAAATGTATGAATCGCTAACTTTTCGCATTGACAGTGAGCGCTTAATAGTCAGTTTTAAAGGTGACCGTAGAAAATAGATATTTATGTATTTAGTGTGTAAAGAGAGCCATTTTGGCATGAGGATGCGAGTTTCGTGCCGAGCGGTAGCGAGGCGCGAAAAAGCAACCGAATACCAAAATGGCTCTTTACACTCGAAATACATACAACATTTTTTCTACGGTCCTAAATAAATAACAAAATTGTTAAATAATTGAAATTTCGATACACACCACTTGATGAAGTCGTTGTACCGCCGTTCATAAAGGCCGCGCGATTTGGCCGGCAACAACATACGTTGGTTGCTGTCTGGGCCGCTTCAAATACTTCAGGCGGGGTGCAATTACCTTCAGATTCCATCTTCAACTTCACAAAAATCTGTTGCGTGATGATGGACGCACCGTGATGCAATTGTCAATAATTTAGCCAGTTCCAGAAAAATGACGAATTAAATTTATAATCAGGTTAGCCATGGCGATGCGTAAAGTAAAATGAACTGACGCGATTATTTCATTAAGACATTGTTTACGTGGTTGCGATGCTAAAATGGTTACTAGGGAAAAAATGTGTGAATCGCTAACTTTTCGCATTGACAGTGAGCGCTTAATAGTCAGTTTTAAAGGTGACCGTAGAAAAAAGTAATTTTACATTCTGAACAACTTCTTCTGATAGAATTTTTCTGCAATATAAACGGATAAGGTACTTTACCGTGACTCTTTCTAATAAACTCGCGGTTTCTCTTCTGCTTCTTGCTCCAACAAACTACGAAGCAGACACTCCAGCGACTGGGACTTTTGAAGAGTTGCCCCCATGGCACAAGGGACATATCTGCCAAAAATCATGACTACATTTTTTTAGGTTTTCCTTAAAATTTTACTAATATGTCTGATACATTCACAGAATAAAAGCTATCACGCACATATTTATCTCTACTTGAAGTTACTTCCCCGACAACCCGACTGAAGATCACTTTCTCACTTGAAATCTTGGAAAGAAGTTCGACGAGATACATTACTGGCCCCTTCTCCGTGCGCATCAACCAGTGGCGGCGTGAATTTGCTGATTGACCAAAAGATTTAATAAGTGAAAAATCGCTAACTATAAATGAACGTGTATTTGTAAAAAATATGTGCTAATACAAGAGAACGTCTACAATGACAAGTATTTAATAAAAAATTTCAAGGGTGCTAAAGGAAAAGTTCCAATTAAAATATAATACTTATTTGATCAAGCCAATATAACAAGTAGGGCATATTTTTAATCAAAAAACAAAAAATAGTCCAAAGGTCAAGTGCATAATAGAAAATAACGCTAAACCAAACTATAAGCTTAAGGATACGTAATAGAATGCAGGAAAAACAATAACAGCGGAGAGCTTAAAATTCAGAAATAAAGTCAGGAGGAAAGGAAGTAAGAAATATATCTGCATTAACACTCGTAATAAATATTATTAAGCAGACAGTTCAAATCGAAGGGAATATGAGTAGAAGAAAAGATATAGTATAACTAAAATAGATATGAGAGACAAATAAACAAATAAAAGAATTCCTTGAATTCTTATTTGAAAAACAAGTATTTAAAAATCTATTTTGTAATTCTCAGTAAAAAAATTATCATAACTTAATAGATGCCCTGTAAAAGACTGTAAAAGAAATTAATCCAAGAATAGCAAAAACGAAGTCAACAAGAATTTCACCAATTCATATTTTTTTGTTGAGACGAGACAACAACACTTCATTTGCTTTCATTCTAGAACTAACATCCGTATAACATGTGTGTAGAAGTTGTATGAGGTCTCTATGGAAAATTTAATGATGACAATTTGCTTTTTTATCAAAGTTAATATCGGTGTTTCATTTAGACTAATTGGGCAACAAACTTTAAACACTAATTTCCCATAATCTCCAACTCACGTAACCAAGCAGTCTTGAAAACTTTTCCATTGCCTCATAGTTTCCAGGGTAACCTTAGAATATTAATTAATTGCCGTTACTAGAATATTAGCGCCCACGTAGGGCATTAGAAACTACTTACTAGTTAAATGGTTATTTATCAATTAAAAGCGCATGTTGTCAATTGCAGAAAAAGCAAAACAAAACGTGTTGTTTTGTTTTATATGTCAAAGTTTGCAACGCAAGTATGAACTGATTGTTGCGATTCTGTTGCTTATTATCACTGTAACATACAATGTGTTCAGTTTTTGGAGTGGACATTTACTACCAGGCGTGATGTTTACTTTATGTATTTAAAAAGACAACGTGTAAGGCCAGAACTGAATATCTCTTTATAGTATACCGCGAATATTAGAGGTTCTTGTTTCAGGAGAATTGAAAAACAAATACTGCTAGTGTATTGAAATATGAGCATAACTAAAGTGTACTGGCAGTACTCCGACAATGATTTGTTAGCGTATGGAAAGTAAAGGCTACAAAAATAGGGAACCCAAAGCCTTAATAGCCATAGAAAATCTACATTGCAGCATTTGTTTTCTAGTATTACTCGTACATTATTCGAGTTCACTCACTGTAACTAAATTAAAATATAGCTCATGCTAGCAGATAATATAAAAAAGGAAAACTCGTATTATATCTACAATCAAAGTAACTATATGATTTTGAAATTATCACCAACATTATTATTTTTGGGGATAACGTTAGTCACCTATAGAATTAAAAACACCTTTATGGTCACCACATTTTGTTTTTCTGAAAGATATTGCAACTAAATTTATATAACGATATATTTTTAAAAAGAATCCAGGCTTTTCGGTCATGGTTAAATGCAAACGTACATTAAAATCAAAGTAATAATCTGAATATATTAATTCTTACCTTTTAACACACCAAATTAAACCATCTCAGATAATATTAGCGATCTTTGCACATACGGGTTGATCGAAACATTTTATTTATCAGTAATGCATCACCGAAATGTGATTGTTTTAATGTCTGCTTTTTAGAAAGAGACACAAGTAAATCGTACGACCTCAATGGGTACGGAATGTAACCATATAGCGAAATGAGATATGATGGCAACGTTTTTCCTATCCACGAATGGACGTCGCTCCGTCTGGTTGAAGCTATGGCAATTAATGGAAGTATTATTATTTTTTAAAGTTAATTTAATAGTGTTCTTTTCTGTAGTTTAATCGTTAAAACTATATTTTTATTGGTTAGCTCGGTAAAATATGAATAACTTAAATCAGGGTTGAGTTTTGACACTTCTATAAAATCCGCGTCAAATTTACACAAGGCACAAATAGTGTGCTAGACATTTGATGGGCGCTAATTTATGTTACAATCTTCTGCTACATCTCCATGCCGTTGTTCACAAACAATCCCTTCTTGAAAAGCACATATGAGGCGCTCGAAGAGTATAAAAGCAACTTCCGCAGTCATCTCAAACAACTTTAGCTCTTTTTCAAGACTTCTCTTATCCTAATATCCGCCTCTAGCTCCGGTCAGGTTTCGATCTTCGCTAGAAATTTCAATTAAACCCCAGTAACCACTGAGAATTTTTAGCCGCGGTTAGGTCTCAATCTTCGCTAGAAACTCCAGTATCAACTGAAAGCTTCTAAGCCCCAGTCAGGTTTTGATCTTCACTGCCCAGCCCATCATTATCACAACCCTTGCACCAGATTTAATAATAAGATCGACTTACCTACGTACCAGGAAAGATCTCCAAGTCAACACAATCCAGGGGCCTTCCCCGCAGGTAAATTGGTCCACCGGCGTGACTCCGGTATAACCACCTCCAGCGGTTCCCGGCGAATCAAACTCGTAAAGACGGGCTTAATGAACAGTAACACTGTCCATCCGTACCACGTCTCAACTTCCCAAATTTATACACGTAGAACGTACCACGTCCAGCCGGGCTTGATGCACTCTCGTTAAACATCGCCGTCACCAGGTGTAACACTTTAATTCAATTAAACTTGAATGTTGGCAAAATAATAAGAGCGCGCCATGTTATTAGTACGTAAGTGGCATATATTTGATTTTAGATTTATTGACCATAGTTCATCAGAGCTGCTCAGCCCAACTAGGCCTACCGGTGCATCCAGGTCCCCGAGCCAAGCCAGTCTGCAGTGCAGGTTGCCCAACGACCCCGCAATAGCAGAACTCGGAAGATATTTTTTTAATCAATTTATATACATAATATTTTATTAAATTACCATTTAATTTGTATGCATAGCTAAACACATTATACGGTTTATGACAAAACTGTGTCTTTTTCTTTGTAAATATACATTTGAGTATAAACCCATGGTATTTGAGTTTCAGCAGATGCAACCTAGTTTGAAAATAAATATAGCAAGTTTTGGTCAAACTGAGAATAAGCAATTTTAGTAAGAATTTAAATTTTAAATTTCCGGAACAATTCTGGTTCATTACAGGATGACTCTTTATCAGTCCACTTCTTCTGCTAGCGACACCAATCATTCGCAGACGAGCTTACATTCAATCACGAACCAACTTTATTACTTATATAGTTCATGTGCTAGTTTATATATCTTAATATAGCCTTTATAATTAAAACACTAGTTAATTTGATTACTTTGGTTGATATTTTAATGCTCTCTTATTACCTAGTTACTGACATATCATTTGTTTTACATTCACTTAATCCTAGATTCCATTTAATTTTTGGAAAGGTCATCAAATCTGACATTTGTTTACTATAACATTCTTTAATTATTCTTTTTAGTTCACGCTTCTAATCTTGCTTTCAGGTACCTTCTGCCTTATTTCTTATTTACAATTACACATTCTTTATGCGATTCATGTGCAAATTTCCTTAAATTGTACTCACATGCGTTATGTGACTCATCTTACTTCCTTTGAAACAACTTGTAATTTAATATTAATTTTAGTTTGTATGATCATTATTTAGCATTACTTTTAAAGTCATTTCACAATAAACTTTAGCATAACCACCCTTATTAAATGTGACACCGCCTTGTACTAATCTAAAAATCAATTATTAACATTCCTTTCTACTTACTACTATTTCAAATAAAAACCTGCTCCCAAATTATTGTCAATCCTGTCTACCTAAACCCATTTAACTTCTGTATTGACATATAATGTATAATTTTATTAGACAATTTTTATTTTTTTCCAGTATGAACATTTCAACAATTAAACAATAACCAATCCTGTTATTTTTAATTTGATTCTTTAAACATAAAATGCGCAATGGCTCAGAATATTTTTTAGGTACAATACCATAGCCACTATATGTGAGTAGTAATATTGCTACATTCGTTATTTGTGTCCCAATTGATCTAATGTATTCAGTTTCCTACTTATTAGAAATTGTATACAAATATTGAAGGATTTCTGTTAAACAATAATAAGCGATGCATGAGTTAGCTACATATCTATGATCTATTCAATACTGAGGTATCTGTACTCAAAACTTTCCCCGTAAATAGACTTTGTAACACTAAACAATTTTAAAAATCAAAGAAAACTAGAGGCAAACATATCTCTTATAGTTCCTAATAATACTGAAACAATAAAATAAAACACTTGGTAATGCGAATTACATTAATTTTCAAATGAAAAACGTTATCGGCTATACCATTCGAACTGTAGCTTCTGCGAATGCGATCTCATTGCTCGACCCACACTGCCATACCGTTCGGATCTCTACGATGCAGCTCTATTAAACGTACCCATTTTCTTCAAGGGTTAAGCCTGAGCTATGTGCAAATTATTACTTCTATCTATTTCTCAGTTAAAGCAAAAATAAACAAAAAATTTATTTTTAAGTTGCTCAGCTTGTATACATATGTTGGGTTCAAAATATGCCTTTTTTCGCCAAGGGTACAAACCTGAGTATGTTCAAAATATTACCTTCATTTAAGTAATAGTTCTCGAGTTAAAGAAAAAATAGGCCGATTTATATATTTTTAAGGTGCTGACCTTGTATATATTTTAGCGAAATTTCGTCGGTCTTATGTCAGGAAGGCATATAATCCACATGCAAAATATCGTCTTCCTCCAACAAATCAATTTGAGTTGTACCTCCAACAGGCAGAGAGCTAGACCTGTTTTTCGTCATCTAAGGACTATGTGAAATTAATTTAATACAAAATTATTGTTTTGACATAATGTAATTCCTAGCTTTTTTGAAAGCATTATTGGGTAGACAGGTAATTCCTTTCAATGCTGAATTTTAATGACAAAAACAATATAGTAATTTGAAAGTTCTCTTAACCTCACGGTTATAAGATCTCTCGGTATTGACTTATAGCAGCGATATATTATTAACAGTGTACTTAAATAGTTTATATTTTTTTATGTATAGAGTGATTCAAATTCGAGAATAAACGTGAGTATTTCGCTTACAGAATTAAAATATCACTCTTTCAAATTGTTCAGGATTACAGGAATGCGGCTACAATAAATGTTACTGTTTAATTTCTTGAAACAGCTGGTTGATTACTGGTGTTTCATTATCTCATGCTAATGGCTACATTAATGTTAGATGATTTAGGTTTAAATAAATATAATAAAGATCAACTTTTTTTTTAAATGAACAAAAACAGCAGTAAAAAATATATTTAAAGCCGAGTATCTGAGGCAAAATAACTGCTGTAACGTTAGAAAGATACACAAACGCAATTAATTAATAAACGATTCAAGTTTAATTAAGGTTAGAGCAAAGGCACGTTTCGTTACACGCATCGACTTGTATAATCAGTTGCCGCTTTAATGTTTTAATTATGCGAATTTAGTTCACTGTTATCTCTCAATCGCATGAGCATTCAAAGCATCACGAAATGCGACGGCCTTATTAGCTGCACTATGCATACTCGTACGTGATCCGCCAATTTGGGTTACGTACTTGTAAAAGGGCAAGTAAAGGATGACATTAATCGTGTGTTTCATTGACAATAGAGATATGCTGGCAATAACTTGAAACTTGACAAATTAAGTTCTCTGAAAAATATTATTCCTATTTATTGTCTATTGCTTGGCTGATTTTTGAGAACAAAAATATTACTACCTTAGTCACTACAATAATTGCAATATTGTGAACGGTTGCTTTTAACTTCCGATCAAAAGCGTTAGTGGAGAAATTGACACTTAATAACTACATGTCCATCAAGTCACTTATTAAATAATTTAGCACGAAATAGTGGTAGACTATTTCATCACTTCTGTGTTTCACCTTTTGATCGTCCAACAACAGATTAATTGAATAGCTGTGTTAATCAAAAACATGTGCTTCTATTTATATCCTTCTGTGGAAACGGAAGTATTACAGCAATGGTCCAACCCGACGTAAGATTTATTTATTAAAACTAGTAGGTGATCTCCTTATGTGGATCCCTCTTTACACAACTGAGAATAAATCGAAAGGATAGAAAGCTGTAGTCGTCATTATTCACTATAATTTAAATGAACTTGAAATGAAACAGATTTTTGAAGAATAGTTAATATTCATATAATTGAGTAGCTTACATGGTTAGGTGATTGAAGTTATCATTGATAATTATTATCGATAAATGTCTTTTAAACGACTTCAATGAATACTATGAAACTGCAATTTTAAAAACGTGCTACAATGGTCTGTAAAAGGCTTTGTTGATTTAAATTACTTTTGCATTTTTTAACTTTAGTTGGTTCTTTTATATTGCATTACAATTTGTAAAATTGTTGCCGATTAGTTACAGTTCCACTTGGAGCCAGTACAGAAAGACGATTTTAATCGTACCTACGTAAAATGGTTTTCAATTACATCAAGACACAAACAAAACACACAACTACAGAAGAATAATACACAGTTTTACTAAATATTCTTAACAATAGTGACGTTTATTTAGCGTAAAGCTTTTTAACCTTTTTAAGTCGCTCTGTTTCTTTTATACATTTTAAACACCCTTGTCTGAACGCCGTAATTCTAAAATCGTGAACTAGTTTTGGTCGTCCTTGAAGCGCTGACCTCGGATTATCGATTCGTTGTCATGCGTAACTAGGCCAAGCAGCATTCATTGGTCTTTCCCGCACCTGCGGCAATGCTTCCTATGCCCAATTTCTTCTGCCGGAGTCTTGTATTAACGTTATCCTTAGTTTAGGGCCAGTTTATAGAGACTTAGAGGGCAAGAATAGTATGCTAGCTATCCCCGATTTGTATAGTTGATTTATCGAAGATATTTGAGTGTTAATTACCCATCGCATTCCCTGGTGTCGTGATTTAAGTCTTACAGATGTATTTTAATTAGGCATTTATATTTCATAGATTTCAGAGCCGACTTGGAGTAGTTAAAGTAGATTGTGCTATTAATTGTGTAGCTGAATTTATATCCATTGCGTCGGTTTTCCAAGAGTTTCTGATTTCGGCTCCTCTACGGTTTTCCAAGAGTGCCTGATTGCGGCCACGCTTCAATTCTCTAAGAGTGCCTAATTGCTCTTCGGGTTCTTTGAGATTGCAATTGCCTGCCGCAATTTGATTCGTCAACACCGCCTTGCGGTTCTGGAAGTATCAACTCACGATCTCGTGTCGATCAGGACAAAACAAATTTGCATAATTGTTCTCTACTGCATTTACGGGAACACTTTAAACTCTTGCGTATGTGGTGTCATGTTATAAATTGCTTGCCTGCAACATTACCGTAAAGCTGGAATTAGCATACTTTGCTTTCGTGCCTCAAAATTGTAATTTGGGATGCTACGATTTGATGGTCTATTAGTATCCCCAATTGTGCTTGTTTGCTGTTTCCTTGTAGTTAGCATACCTTATGATGTCTGTTTGCTACTTCCTTGTAATCTGGCATTAGTTAAAATAAAACCTCTGTAATTTGTGGCCACAATAGGGTGCGCCGCGATTGTACCCTTGATATAAAGTCGCTTCTGGAAGCTAGGGGAATGCTGATTCTGAAATTATGTAACATTATCTACTATCTGTTTTATTGTTAACTAATATAAACCTTATTTATGCTTATTATTGTTTTGAGTATGGCTAATGCAAGCTATTAAAGTATTGTTTCCTCTTGAAGTCTGTTTCAGGTCTTAGCGAGTCGGTACTTTAGTGAGTTTAAAAGTTCTAGCAAACTTATGGGTTTATTTGTTGTATAAAAACTCTTTGGCGCCTCTGGTAATTTTAAATACCTTTTACTATTAACAGAAAGATAAGAACCGCACGCCGCCTTTACCGTAGCAAGTTGCCCCTTCGATATCTCTTTGTAGCCTGAACGATCGTTAGGTACGATTTGAAGCTGGTAAGAGTAATTGAGAAACTTTGGTTTGGGCTGAGTTTTGCCTAGTATTTGCTGTTGGTAGCACAGCGACATCCTTTTAAGGCAAGTTCTAATAATATAATATAAAATAATTTATAAATGTCAGTTAGTTACAGCGATAAAAGAGACTCTTCACAAACATCAAGCAGACATGAAACAAGCGTTTAGAAATAAAAATCCGGGAACGATTATACTCAGTAACACACTTAGGGCCAGTTCTACAATCCAAGGATAAAGTTATCCGGGGAATAAATACCCTAGAAACGATTGTTGTAACAATGAAAACTATGACAATTATACCTCGGATAGCTTATTCTAGGTATATACTTGCATTGTAGAACCGGCCCTTACACAAACAAAAACACAATTAAATTATTTCCTGCAGACAAAAGTAATACCACTGTAATATTTCATACAACAATCAGTGAAAGGTAATACATTACGTTAAAGAAGGAATTAATATATTGAGATGATCTGCGGATATATGAATACACTTTGTTAAATTTATACTACTTAAATTATAGTTTAAGCACCACAAATTAAAGTGGAAGTGTCAACTCAAACATGTTCTGCCAACAGTCACGGCCATTGTCATTTTCCCAACGTAATTTTGTTGTAACTTTCGTAAATAAATTATCTACTTAAGCTTCTATCTACCTTTCAGCAGTGAAACATATTTCAATATGGTTGGTTTTAATTTAGCCCTTTATGTTTAGATATGGTAGAAGCGTTGGGCCTGTGAGGCCCAATCCATGGATTCGTGTTACTGGAGTAACCAATTTCTTAAATTTTCTAACTCAGGTTTGTTGGAACATTTGCAAACGTGCTGCCAATACCACTACAATAAATTTCAATAGCTGACTTTGGAAATCGATATGTTGTGTAACGCCATCACTTTCATTGTTTTTCTCTGCTTTTATAATAACTATATGTTCCTGGTTTACTATGGTAACTATTTTGGTTTTATATTTTTATTACTTTTGAAAAAATAGTTTAATTAAGTATATGCAAAATAGTAAGATTTTTTCAATACATAATAAATTCAAATGTCCTTTTTTTCTGAAACTTTTTTCATATGGAGACCTATACAATATACAATTAACAATAAAATAATTAGCAATGTAAATCGAACCCGTGGAACCGCGTAATTTTGAAACCACCTGTGGAATGAAAGGGAACGAAACAAGCATTCTTCTAAGTGCTTATTTTTATCTTTCTACATGTAAACTTTCTATTTACTTTAGACATAACCTCTCCTTAGATTCAGTGTGTTTTATTAATGTTATTTTCCTTTCAGGTCGTACAGCTGCTTGTACATGCTTCTGCTGCTTCGTTAAACTATCTAACATGTTATGAGAATGAACAGAAAACGAAGTGGTCCCATCGTCACTTTCAAATGAACAGAAATTGTGTAAATTTAGTTTAGTTCCGGAGTAAGGTTTCTAGTCTTCCTCTTTTAGACTAAGACTGGCTTCTATATGTCTATGCCTCGCCAGAAAGTCTCTTCGATGGTAGTGTTTTGTTTTTACAAATATTTGCTATTCTGTCCTTTTCATCCTTTCTACGTGTTCGAACCATTTCTTTCTTTCTTTTTCATGAATTTTACAACATATTCTATTCCATATCTTCGCCCCATTTCTTGGCTACGTAATCGGTGTCACCATGTCACGACCAATATTCGACTTAGTATTTTTTAGTGCTGCTGTTGTTTAGTTTTGCTGTTTCTGCTGAGGTTTCACTCGCGTATTTCATTATTGGCCGAATAATTATTTTATATATATATACGTACCTTGCTACTGAGTTGGATATACTTGTTGTGCAATATTGTACTGTTTAGTGATCCAGTATAACCATCATTGATTTCTTTTTTCTGGTGGTATTTTCATGTTATATTGTTTGACCTGTTCTTCTTTCGGTTCCCTTCCTATCGGAAATTGGAAATCATTATGGTAACTTTAATTTTGTTAGTGGTTCTTCTGAATAATTCTCTCATCCTTCTTCCTCCAACGCTTCGTTTGCCCCTTATTTTTCCTTGCATGGTATTTCTTAATAGTTCATATTTTGCCCCTCTCATAACGCGTCCCAGATACTCAAGTTGTTGTCTCTTAATAGATGATAAGTCATTGTTTTTTTCAATGCGTTGTAATATCTATACTTTTGTTACCCTTTCGGCCCAACGAAACCCTGAGAATTCTTCTGTAACATCACATCTTAAAGGCCTCAACTTTCCTGATGTGAGTCTGTTTCATAGTCCATTGTTTGACCATTTTATTATAATTGTATTATAATCTTTCCACGTCATCTTCTCTACTAGCGATTAGGACTACATCGTCTACGTAGTAAATTTATAGTAGTGGATATCTACAGTGTGGTCCATTAAGTGTGCAACAAACGGGAAATTTTTTTATTAGTTGTACAATCGAAATTTAAATATTGCCAAAAGTTAGTGCATGTTCGATAACCATATCAGATGCCCTTAGAATGGCTTCAAGTCAAACAATATACAGGGCAGGACAAAAAATATGAAATTCGTTCAAGAACAAAGTTACCTTATTTCAAAAAATATAGCAAAATTTTATTGAGAAAAGTTGTTTAGAATTAAAAGTTATGCTCAAATACAAAGTCACGGCCTCCTATTCGAATTTTGATACTTTTTTGGAAAATTTTGTATTACCCCCGTATGATACATATTTTTATTATTTTGATTTTATATGTATTTAAAGTAGCCACAACCACATCCCTTTTAAATAACTTTTAGCAACTTAAAGCGTATTTGTAAAATTTACTTGGATTTATAATTTTTTAGGTAAGCGTCCACTTCATGTTTGTTGCAACGATATTTAACAGAACTTTAGAATTTCGCAAATATTCTTTTTAACAAGGCAAATGCTTTACTAATAATAATTTACATATGAAAAACTCTTAATAAAATCAGAATAATAAAAATATGTATCATACAGGGATAATACAAAATTTTACAAAAAAAAAATCAAAATTCGAATAGGAGGCCGTGACTTTGTATTTGAGCATAACTTTTGATTCTAAACAACTTTTCTCAATAAAGTTTTGCTATATTTTTTTAAATAAGGTAACTTTATTCTTCAACGAATTACATGTTTTTTGTCCTGCCCTGTATATTGTTTGACTTGAAGCCATTCTAAGGGCATCTGATATGGTTATCGAACATGCACTAACTTTTAGCGGTATTTAAATTTCGGTTTTACAACTAATAAAAAAATGTCCCATTTGTTGCACACTTAATGGACCACACTGTATATTCTTGTCTCCCATTCTATACCCTCGCATTGGTTTTATGGTTTTAGTTATTTCTATCGGAAGCTTCTTTCTGACATAATTTGATGATCCATATTAAACAGGTTGTTTCTTAGAACTCCTAGACTTTTCAACCCTTTTTACACTGTTCTCTTTAGAAACGTCACAGAAAATGTCTACACCCTCGCTTTTGTGACAAGTTGGGCGTATAATTTTTCACAGGCTTCAACTTTATAGACTTAGGTGGCAACCTTCTTGCAAATCTCATGAAGTCCAAAATAATTACTTTACCACTAGTTTGGAGAAGTGCCATCTTGTTGAACTTCTTTTCCTGCCAAGCTAACGCTGGAGGCCGACATTCAGTCAAAAAATTGATTTCAAGCGGAGAGGTGGTGCGTAGGTGATCGTTATCATTCTATGGATGTAGCTGTTTGGGAAAGCCTTATCGTTTCAATTTAGATAAATTGCAAATGCAGTCCTGAAAAGTCCCCATATAAAGTGTAGAACGATGCCAATTTACCCGTCGATAATCTTGAATATATTTTGGTGTGTTATCGAATCCCAACCGTCAAATCCGGCTTCCCTATGTAAGCCCGCAATTCTCGACCACAAGTCTTCGCGGGAGTCATAAGCCAAATATCCAGCTCCAAGCGAACAGGGTGCGATTTGTGTCTCGTTTTGTGTGAAGTGATTGTCGTCGTGTTGAAGCATTCTGACTCTTGGGGAAATATCGGCGTCTTCACCGCATCGAGAAGCTTTTCAAGCATAACCTCAACTTTGAACTTCTGTTCTCGTTTCGTTAAGATTTTGGGGAACTAAATCTCATTTTTTTACCGGATATTATAAAAACAGTTTACTGGTCCCACTGCAACCACCCTGTTCGGAGACACTTACGCCATCGCAGACCTGTAAATTCGTCTTCCCATCCATGGGAATGCGTACTTGCCGATCTGAAAATCTTGAATCAGAATCCTGATTGACACCGCTGCCTTGATTTTTACTAGTCATTTCTTTGCTCAGCCCGGAATTCAGCTTGTCCTGCATATTGTCTCTCACCGCCTTTGAATTACTGCATTGTTAAGTAAACTTACTTGAAAGTGGTGATTATTGCCAGTTTGAATATAATATAATAAGCTGCATATGTAAAATATTGTAAGAATCTAACGCTAGCGGACCTATGATTTGAGCGGATACCCGTTCGGGAGAGTACATCGCTATTTGCATTCGGTTGACTTGTTACTAGGTCATCAAAATCAACTTCCGCAGTTTATATACCGTGGTGATGTTACGCGTGTAAGTAGATTGAGGCAGATTTGTTGCTGGTCTAAGCACTTGCAGCTGTACACGGTGATAAATGTATTTATTTTGGTGTGTTGGGTTACATAGCCGTCTCAGACATCATACGGTTTGATTTCTTATAAAGGAAAATGCAGTACGCGTTTTTATTGAAGTGAGGAAAAAGTAAGTTGAATTTGTGCTCCGAGCTGACACATCTCCTGACGCCGAGGAAGGTTTTCTTAGTAAAATCTCTTATTACATTACCGGTTGGTGAACAATAGATGGCGCCCATAAAATAACAAGAATTTGTACCGGTATCTTTCTAGATACCATTGCTTTAACTATCGCGACCAAACTCCTGCTTTTTCAGTCTACGCTACCTTAAAACGATACAGGATGTTACGAAAAAGTATATTTCTATATCCGGAAAGTAAAAATCTAATTTTTTAAAATCAGGCAGCCTGATTTTGATGGGTAATTTTAATTTTGAAACAATATCAAGACAGCGGCTGTCATAAACAGTCATTAATTGTTTGAGGAACTGTTGAATTTTTTAAAATAACGTTTATTTTTCGAAATTGCTGATTTTGCTCTTAGAGAAATAGCAGACATCATTTTCGAGTTAGAGAACACAACGGCAGATTCTGTAACAGAAGAATCCCAAATTCATCAGGTCTTTACTTCAGCTTTTCGAAGACTGGGCAAGCTGAGTCTTCCGCGAGTTGAAGGGATGGTGCACCGCAACGGGAAAATGTAATGAGAGGAAGCTGTGAGTGAGGTTTTAGATAATCCTACTACAAGTACTTGCCGAATTTCTGTGCAGTTAGGACTTTCACAAAGTTTTGTTTCGTAAACTCTGAGTATGGAGGAATTACACATTATTATTATACGGGTGTTCAAGCTCATCATCCCGGGAATGCCGAGCAGCATGTAGCTTTTTGTCGGTGGTTTCTTGAAAAGATAAGTAACGACCCCAATTTTATTCCATCTATTTTATGGACGAAATAACAAACTTTCGAAACCTGCACCACTATTCGTTAGAAAAACCCCATGTAACAATGAGTAAAAAGGTTGCAGCAACGATTTTCTGTTAATCTATAAGGAGGAATCTGCAATGGTTCCTTACTGGAGCTCGATAATCGCATCAATGCGAATGGTTGAAGACTTTATCCAACACCAGCTGCATGATATACTTGAAGACATCCCGTTAAACATTAGACAGCAGATGTTATTATAACAAGACGGTACACCTCTTCCCTATAGTATGGTTAAATGACTATTTCAATGCTAGATGGATCGGCCGGTTTGGTCCTGTGATATGGATGGCCGTCATGGAGTCCCGACTTTAATCCGCTGGATTTCTTTTTAAGATTTTTTGAAAAACATCTGGTTTATGGTGAGGTAATTAGCACGAGGAAACAGTTGCAGCAAAGCATTTTTGAGACTGCTAATGCAATTCGTGAAAACTATAATATTCAGCAAGTGTATTAATCGCTAGTACGACGGTGCCATGCTTGCATTGCGGCTGGAGGAGAGCAATATGAACATTTGCTATAGTTTTCTATTTTTTAGTCATGATTTTGTTAATTTTGTTGTTAATTTAATGTTTATTATAATGTATTTTCAAATCAATCAGATAATTACTTTCCAAGTTATAGTCGCAAATAGAAATTGTATCCTTCAACAACCTCTGTCTTTTTAAGGGAGCATTTTGGCACTAAGGTGTATTAGGTTAATTGTTTTGTTTTGGTCTAAAGAAGCTTTGTGAAAGGTAATAAAATTGCATCACCTGGCTGGAAATTATTAAAAGTAATTATTTATAAGGTATATAGGTATATGAGACAAAGCCAAGTGATTAATTTAAGTGTGAGAAGCAATTTATGATATCTCTCTACTATAATGTAGATTATAATTAAAAATTGGTTCGTTAATTATTTAATTCTAGTTTTTGTTTGCAGATACTCCAAGAAATACGTATATTGAGATACCAAGCTTTATCTAATGCACAACATTAGTTTTTTATACGATATGATTTACAATTTATACACATTAGTTTGTGTTAAATATAACAATTCATGCAGAAAATAGCGTATATTTTATATTTGTTATTGAAATCTACTTTAATAATATGATGGTAGACGTGCACATACTATAAATTATTCGAAATCACCAATAATTTATTTTTAACTATCTGTAAGCTTTATCACATTTATAGTGTTCTACATTAGGTAAATGTTATACTAAGGGCTGGTTCTACAAACCAAGGATAAAGTTATCCAGGGAATAAATACCCTAGAAACGATTGCTGTAACAAAGGAAACTGTGACAATTATACCTTGGATAGCTTATTCTAGGTATCAGTGGCGTAGCTACACTATGCCGGGCCTGGGTTCTGAATAATATCCGGGCCTTTTTTACAAAGTTTACAAAACACTACAAATTGTATATACGTATATTCAACATTAAATGAACCAAATGTAAAATGTAATGTTTTGTACAAAATATATATTTTATATGTAATAAATCAAGCTTTAAGCATATAAATATAACATAACAGATTCTAATGCTATTTGTAACTAACATACTTTAAGCATACATTCAAAATAACAAAACATATAAGTAGCACACATACTGACATACGCACATACATTGAAAACTATTAAGTAAAAACTTTTTTGCGAACTTTAGCACTTGCAAAATTTTGAATTAACTCCGTGACGTTTAATTTATTAGCTGTTTCATTTTCTATTGAAAACATCGATAGCGATGATAGTCTGCTTTGGTTCATACTATTTATTAAATATGTTTTTATTAACTTGAGTTTAGAAAAAGAGCGTTCCGCAGTGGCTACACTAACAGGAATTGTCAAAAATAGCAAACATGCGTTTAAAATTTCTGAGTAGGTAACTACTACAAGAAGAAAAATTTTGAATTAATATAAAATTAGTTAAATCTGCAATTGAATGTATAATACTTAATTCTTCACGAAAACGTCCTAAATTGTAATAGTTGAATGGAAAAATTCTCTCGAATTATTGAGCCTATACTTTATAGACTTTCATGAAACGTGCTTAATTATCAAAATATACGGCCTTCCACACCAACGCGCACGGTATCACATTTCGAAACGACTACAAATATATAAAATTACAAAACTATGCTCAAAATGGATTTTTTCATTCTTAATCATGGAATCTCCTCAGAATAAAGAATAAAAGGTGATTATTTTTATAAAACTTATAAGAAACGAGGGCCCCCAAAACGCGCGGGCTCTGGTTCCGCGGAACCCGCGGAACTCCGGTAGCTGCGCCACTGCTAGGTATATACTGGGTGATCAACAATGATTGTAGGGTTCGCAACTATGCTATGGTCGCATTGTTATCAATAATGTATTTCAGAACCCACGTGAAAATGTTGTTTATCAAAACTTTCATCCTCGGCTACCATATGCGCGCGCATAAAAATTTTGGATCTGTCATTCCTGTTGCAACTAGTAAATTATTGAATTTATTTCTATAGTTCACATAAACTCAGTCTTTATTAAGACTAAAACTGTGTATCTGATTGCTTTATCTGGTACTTACCAGACAATTTACAGAGCTGTTTTAAATACGAACAAATGTGAATAATATCAGGTTAGAATCATCTTTTCTGATGAAAACAATATATTTATTTTGGAGGCTTATTTTCGGTCTGGACAACGTGACCAAAATGACGTGTGGCAGTATTCACAAGCCCATTGCTTCTCCGAGTTCCAGCAGCAATTCCAAAACAATGACGTTAGCTACGAAACGTTTACACAACATGTTCGTCGAATAATCAACCGATTTCGGAATACTGGCAGTGTCTCCAAGGGTAAATCTCCTGGCAGAAGACCTGCGCTTAATGAAGAAGCCTTAGAGGATATTCAGGAGCGATTGGAAGCAAGCCCAAATAAATCTTTAAGGCGACTGTCTGGTCAAACTGGTAATTTGTATAATATGTTTTTATTACTAAATGCTGATTGTGTATATTAAATGTAGGGCTTTCGTATGGGACATGCCAGATGGCTTGCCGAAAAAAGCTGCATAGGTATGTATCCATACAAAGTGTCTGTTGTACAAGAATTGCTGCCAGCCGATTTTGTAAAGAGACAAACTTACTGCACCTGGTTTAACGAAAACTTGAATGACAACGATGTTTTGGACTTAACATTCTTTAGTGATGAGGCATGGTTTCATCTAAGTGGGTATGTGAATTCCCAAAATTATCGAACCTGGTCTACTGAAAATCCCCATGTATTTCGTGAAACTACATTACATCCAATTAAAATTGGAGTTTGGATTGCCATGTCAAGAAGGCGAATAATTGGACCAATTTTTTTTAACGATAATATAAATTCGATAAACTACCAAGAGTTACTTTTAAGACCTTTTATTGAACAGCTTCATGACGATCAGCTTCAGAATGGATATTTCCAGCACGACGGTGCAACAGCTCACACAGCTCGGACAACGATAGAATATTTATCACAATATTTCCAGGATAGACTAATAAGCACAAGTCGATGGTCACCGCGATCGCCTGATTTGACACCGTTTGATTCCTTTATGTTTGGTCATCTTAAAAATGTTGTGTATGCAAATCGTTTGCATACGGTTGAGGAGTTACAAGATGCCATAGTGGACGCAGTTAATGCAATCACACCGCAACAGTTAGAAGCCGTTTTTGACAACGTAAAGGGACGAGTAAATTTGTGTATAGAAAATAATGGACAACATTTTCAACATATGTTATAAAGAAGGTGGTTCTTATTTCTGTTTCTAGATTGTAAGTTTTGAAGACTATGTATTAATGTCATTGTATTTTGTTATTGAATTGTATTTCTTCGCTCATTTTGTCTCATATTTGTTGTTATATTGTGCGTTTTTAATATAAGAAACATGTTTGTCTTTATGTAATTTCAATTTTATAATTAAAATTGGTTATATGTTATTTTAGTTCTTCTTGTACGCTTGTTCAATTTTATTAAGTTTTTGTGTAACAAAACGTGCACTAGTATGTATAATTTAAAACGTTGCACTAATATATTTATTTTAATATACCACCAGCTTTTAAATTTCCCGCCCAATCTGAAATACCCGCCTGTACGCCACTGGAAATAGTTGGGATCACTGTTTGTGCTAAGTGGACAATAGCTTTATTTGAAGGAGGCGGCACATTCAATCATTGTTGATCACCCGGTACTTACATTGTAGAATCGGCCCTAAGTCACATAAGTTACAGGTTCCGGAATCTAGATTGAGACGCGGTGAAAATCGGAACTAATGTTAGAATCTAGTAATTTCCAGGTTTCCTATTGGTAACATTTTTACATCTATCATATTGACATTAAACCTTATTTAAGGCGTACGCAACATTGCGGTATGGTGTATTATCAGTTCTTGAATGTTAAAAGGATTGCGCAAATAATGGTGTTAAGTTGAACAACCAGACTCTGCTAAACTTTCTATCCCAGCAACAGCAATTTTCACACTTTAAAACACAAAGAATCTGTCATATGACGTTAGTCACTGCGCAATCGAAATCCCTCTACCCACCGTTACTGATTATTTGTCATTTAAAATGTATTCAAACTTTGTATGTTCGACAACTCTCCACATATTGCCAATTCATCAAATATGATTACAGCGCCTTTCATGACCTACCTTGAGAGTCATTCTAGTTTCTGTGATCTGTAACTGAAATGAAATTAGTTCATTCAACTCAAAACTAACTAAAGTATCCAAAAATGTTGTTAATCAGATTAACTATTACTGGCACTTTTCAAGTTTTATTTTTTTACATCGAGTATCAATAAGCGATGATACTTTGATGACAGGAAACCCATATTGATAATTTTTGAACGTTGTTCGATAGATACATTCATTGATATAGTAACTTAAATAATGGGCGATAATAAAAGAGATTTCTAATATTTATTTCTGGGAATCACCATCATAGAATACGTTAGATATGCATAACAACCTGGTGTAGGTAAAAAAAGTCGCACATTATAAAAGTATGGGTAAATAATGAGAACTAGAAAATGTATATTGTCTCATTATTTGGTACGCCATTTCACAAGTTTGCAGCGTGGTATTTCAGTAGCTCTTGTAGCGAATGCAACATTGGATATGCAATTGTTACATTTTTTATGAAATGATGTACTCGTAATTAGAAAAATAATTGTTATCCTGTAGAGATTAATCAAAACTATATATTAAATTTCAGGTCGAAAGTTGTAAATCGTTTAAAAAATATGAATTCTTAACGAAGAATTTATACATCCATCGTACTCATAAAGTAGGTTTTAGTATAATCTAGTATTTTATTACATCCCTCGTCTGAAAGACGAAGAAAGTATTGTAGTCACGAAAAAATCACCTTCCGAGATTTCTTCAGATCTTCACGTTTCAAAGTCCCTAGATGACGTCTGTCTGTCTGTCTGTCTATCTGTGTGTCTGTCTGTCTGCCTGTCTGTCTGTCTGTTAGAAGTATAGCTCAAAAACTATTTGTCGGAGGAAGACGATATTTTGCATATATATTATATATTGTAGTGGCAGCTTCTGGAGGTTTTTGGCCATACTCTACCACGAGGAGGGATAAGGATATAGGTAGGGTTTGATATGAAATGGTTAGAATTTATGAGGTAAGGACGTGATTTCTCTCGGTATTTAGGAGTGAGAGAGAATCACGGCTTGCGTGGGCAGGATCGCTTGCCTGGGCAGAATATTTAACATAGAAGTTCGACGTAGATCAGCGATCACAGATGTTATAGAAAGGATTGCACACTTGAAATGGCAATGGGCGGGACATACCGCGCGGCAGGACGTAGACAGGTGGACATATAAAATTATGCAATGGAGACCACGACAAACAAAAAGGAGTGTCGGTAGGCCCCCAAAAAGATGGGCCGATGACATTAAGCGAACCGCGGGAAAGAATTGGATTGGAGTGGCTCAGGACCGACGGGAGTGGAAACTTATTGGAGAGGCCTATGTCCAGGAGTGGACCACTCTAGGCTGAAGAAGAAGAAGAGAAGAAGTGGCAGCTTAAATATTTTTATAAATTGATTTATTTTATTGAAAGTTCAATATTATATTCTTATTAAAATCGGTAGCGCCTTGAGACTCTTGTCAGGGTTGTTCGATTATCTAGTTGCTTATTAATTGCTATTTTATTTTAATAATGACTTTAAATTGTTTAATGACATGAACTGTCACCTTGTACGTCAAAACAGTGCTCCACGAATACTTTCAATCAAATATGACAAATATAAATTCTATTCACCTCTTAGTGACTCAATTTTTATATTTACATTAATATTCATCCAAGACTGTTCTTTAGGTATCATAATAAGATATACCTCGCATGAAACGGGTACAATTTCATACAAATATATACAGGGTGAGCACCTTAAAAAATAAAAGTTTATTTTAGCTTAATTTTGAGATAGAAGGAAGTCATAACTTTCACATAGGTCAGGCTTTATATTTGCCGAAAATAAGATTCAACCGACACAGGATAATGTCACAAAAGAGTAAAAACGTTTCAACAATAACACCCTTCTGTTCAAGAAAGGCGCGGGCCGGACTTTGCAATGTGGCTTTATTGAGTCATTTGCAAACTTTGTTAATAATTATTATAAACATTTTTGGAAGCCATCTTGGTAAGCCTTGTCAAATTTTTGTGTTTCACTTAATCTAATTTTTAACTCTTGTATTTTAGTAATAACGCATTTCATTCACTTCTGAAGAAGCCATCTAAAGTGGCGAAACGTCAAATAATTTATCAACTTTTATATGTGTGACTTTTGGACCTTAAGGAACAACAACATCATTTGTATTTCAATAAACTTTGTGGCTAACTATCTCCTGCAACATTATTATTCTCCGACTCAGCCAAACTTCATTTACCAATTGTATGATGACGGACATATATTTATAATTAAATGTTATCAAAAGAAGACCTGACGAATTGTTTTGTAGATGAATATCAAATCGCCCAAACCCGCTCCTGTCTGAAATCCGGCTCTGCTTACCGTATTTCGCTGATTCTTGCAATGAGATGATGCTAGACGTTATAAGTTGCCGCGATAGCTCTTGGCTGTGTCTAAAAACGTCACCGCTTTGGAACGCATTGTGACACTACGTGGGGGCAATTTTACTAATTGCAGCGATTCCAACCGAGAAAACCACCAATCTTTACTAATTGCGTGCAAGTACGCAATGCACTTATTTACAAGCTGTGGTAGGCTTTCTCGCGTTTCTTGAATGAGTTGACTCTTACTGAAAGTCGTATTCTGAAATTGATGGTTTGCTGATCATGGATGCTTGCAGTTGGTATTTTGTTTGCTGTCTTAAGGTGTTAGGATTCACTAACAAAATCGTTACAAATCACTTATGTAACTAGCATACACTTCTAGTTCAAATACATTTTACTGCCGTGGACTACGCGTAGGGGTTCTTGACAGGGGATAGGTGATCTATTCAGGCGGCTTCAATCAAGGCGGTCTATATTGTTCCAGGCCATGACACTGGCTTTGTTGCCAGATTGTGTGCTAGGCCATTCCAAGATACACTAAGTTTTGTTTGTTTGAAATATATTTGACATTAAAAACTATTTTGAGAAGGCAGCTCATGAAAGTTCCAAAAATGCCTTTGAAGTGTTACTACATACCAAGCTGCAAGTCAACTTACGCTTCATCAGTTGCTACATATGTTAGCGTGTTCAAGTTTCCATTTAATGGAACGGTGGCACAAAATGAAAAGAAATTTTGCATTTAGAGGACTGGCGGATTGGAAAGGTAGTGTTGTGTGTAAAAAGCACTTTAAAAGAGCAGATATAAAGAGTAATAATATGAAGAGACTTGTTCTGACTGTAATATCACTAGCTTCCAGGCAAGTTATTTTGAAAAAATTACTGTTTAGATGAAGTCAAAATTAGTAAGGGTTCACTTCCAATGTAAATTGTTTTTAAATTGAATATTACGATAAAGTGAAGCACTGCGATGTAAATAGCAGTGATTTTATAGTTTTTTTTTCATCTGGCATGCATTACAATAATAGGGATACTGCACTGACAGATTGTTCATTTAGTGTCCAAAACTAGTAATTTTTTGTTAAAGATTGGCAAAGCCACGTTGCCAGATTGTGGTAGGCAGTGGCGGTGCAAGAGCACCTTGGGCCCCTAAGCAAATATAAAAATGGCCCCCCTTACAAAAAGATTTATATACTTAATGAATTGTATATTTATAATTATAGTATACAAAGTAAACGTTTAACAAAAAATAAAATAACATCCTGTTATAACCGACAGAAATAGAGTAGTAAATGCCCAACATTTAACACATTTTATAGGTAACCTATCTAACAAAATATCAGTTAAAAATATAGAACTAAATAAAATCTTCAAGTTGATAATAGGAACAAATACAAAGAATCTGATGGATAAATATCTACCTAGGTGACACTAGTACAATAAAATAATATTCAGGTAAAATCCTAAGAACGCACGTCAAAATAGCTAACAAATACTTAGTATTTATTTGTATCATTAATATCTGTAAAACGCCGTAAAAATAAATTGATCAGAGATAAAAAATGTATCTTTCTGGCCTTATTGACAGCAAATTATTCCAGAAGATTTTTATGTCCATCGTAGACGATGCTTTTTGCTCAATTGACAAAACCGAAATGTCATGTAGCCTACTTTGGCTCGTAGAATTTCTTATATTAAATGTTTTATTATTTTCAACTTGCTAAATAACCTTTTTATTGTGGCTAATGTTACAGGTAGAGTCAAGAATAAAACCAATCCAGTAATAATCTCGCCAAAATCGCTTTCGAGAACATTATATTTCTGTAGGAATAAACATGTCAAATGTGGAACACTCATGCCATCATATAAATCCTCTTTTAGTAAGGAAATAGCGTTCACAAACTGAATGGCGAGATTATTATTGAGGACATCAGGATACTTTTTCTGAAGCAAATCACATCGAACCTGTTCAGCTTCTTGCACTATTAAAACGTTTTTCAGTTCTAAAAATTCAAAAATGTTTGTTAGTTTTTCAAAGCTCTCAAATAGAGTCTGATCACTGTAGACTGCTAAGTGAGAGTGGGGACTGGTCTTGCAGTGCTATCAATCCATACCCAAATGAAGTAGAAGATATCGAGCTACTTAATAAGCGATTACAGAACTTTCCGGGCCCCCCAAAGGGCCCTCTAAGGGCCCGGGCCCCTAAGCAACGCTTATTCCCGCTTATGCATATCACCGCCACTGGTGGTAGGCCATTCCAAAGGTCACTTTATAGGCCCAATGTCATGGCCTGAAACAATATAGACCGCCTTGCTTCAATGCGTCATAGATGGGTTTCCGTTAAACTAAGTCTTTTACCTGGTTAGGCTGTAAATGACAAATTTATAATAAGATGCGCGTCTCCCAGCACTTGTATTATTTATGTGGACGACAACAATAAGGATTGTTTTAATTGATAAAGATTTCATCAAAATTATCCAGGGTTTTAGAGAAAATTAATTTACTATTACAAAAATATGTAGCACGGGCGCATTTATTAGTATCGAGAGATAAAGAAAACTGATCCTCAGCAGGCTGTGAAAATTCAAATGTATGAATCATATGTTTGTGGTACTGTAAGTCGATGTCAAATTCGAGGTTATCAGGTTAGGTTTTGAGTCAGTCTGTATCAAAACTGATGCAAAGCCTAGCCTGCTAACCTCGAATTTGGATCTCTCGATAGTATACATTTGAACAAAAACAAATAAATGCTTGACAAATAAGATACAGGGTAAGTCGGGAGGAGAATGAAATATTTTGAAGATAGTAGAGGGGGGTTAAAATTAGGTTTGTGTCATTTTACTGAAAGCTGGTAAATGATATGAACTTGAGATTTGGCATATATTTTTTAACAATAAAAAGTCTTATTTAAGAAATGTTTTAAATTTCACATGTTTTTATTGAATTTTTTCGGCGGACAATAATTTGAATACCAAGAAATATATAGTGCAAGGCTTGATTTATTTAAACACTTTTTTAGTTCTTTCAGTTTTTGTAATCAACAGATTTTCTGTAAAATAATATAACATATTATGAGTTGATAAATTCACCCCGTTAAAACCATATCTACAAATTAAAGAAATTTTCATTCATAAACTCTCTTATTTATAGAAAAAATCTGTCAATTTTCATTTTAATATTTTCTACCAGTTTTCAGTATATTGACAAAATTTAATTTTAACCCTCCTCTAATATCTCTATAAGGGTTGAGAATCGGACATAAATATGGTTTATTTTTATTATTTTGACCTTCTAAACACATCTCAAAGGATTTCCCTTTCCTCACCTGTGCATACAATAAAAAATAGAAATATTATTAAAAAATATTGAGTTGATTTCTAGAATAAAAAATAATTTCAGTTATTCTTAGATAGTTGCATTTTTTGCGAGTCTGTACCTATATTAAGTATTTCGCATTAAGTGAGGTTAATACGAAATATGGTTGAAAGAATATAATACAATATTAAATAGGTACAATACAACGGTTTTAACTTATTATAAACCTACAATATCTAACAAATATTGTTAATAAAAATTACAATTTATTATACATGGGCACATAAAGAGTGTTTAAAAATGCCACATAAGCTTGATGGTACGTTTATTGCGGATGTTTAGCGCCTTAGTAAAATATAAAAAAAAAGTAAGCGTACCATAAAAAGTTAAAATGCAAAAACAAATACATCGAAGTCAATATGGAACACATAGTTTCCACATTTAGTTTTATACAAATTGACACCGTGTAGCTTAAGTTTCATTTTTAGACACTCTGTATTTGTAACACTTTTAACATAGTAGGGTAAAAAGTGCTTTCTAATTTTTTACTTCCCTCGTCTGAAAGACGAAGGAAGTATTGTAATCACGAAAAAATCACCTTCTGACATTTCTTCAGATATTCACGTTTCAAGGTCTCTAGATGACGAAAAAGAGGTTTTCTTAATCCCGTCTGTCTGTCTGTCTGTTGGCAGTATCGTTCAAAAACTATTTGTTGGAAGAAGTAGATATTTTGCATACATATTATATATCTACCTCGCATGAGACCGGTACAATTTCATACAAATATATACAGGGTTAGCACCTTAAAAAAATAAGATGTTTATTTTTCGGTTAGTTTTGAAATAGAAGGAAGTAATAACTTTAACATAGTTCACGCTTTACCTTTGCCGAAAATAAGAATCAACCGATACAGGATAATGTCACAAAAGAGTAAAAACTTTTCAACAATATGACCCGTCTGTTCAAGAGAGGCCGCGCGCCGAACTTATTTCTATAAGACTTATCGATGCAGTTACGGTCGCTGCGGAGATGCCGTTACGATAGCTATGCAGGTGCGGCAGGTTCAAACTCCAGCGGGATACATTTTTTTTATATTTGCAAATTGATCTAATTCGGACGAGGGCAGTTCTGGGTAAAGCCTTTTACAATTTTTTTTCTTTTTTTTGTTTGTTTCTCTTCTTGTGCATCGGTAATTCGTTTGGAATCCCTGATTTTCATACCGCGTGGCCCACGTGGATTTACCAATTCCGGTAGCATGCATTCATAAAAAAAGTTTTGTAATTTGGGTACCATTTCTTCCGACTAAAATTTTGTATTTTTTTCTATCTTAATAATTTGAATGGCTCTATCAGTATATAAAATAAAATCTCAATATACAGTATTTACGATGTCCCTGAATTTGATAAGAGTAAATGTGCCTTTTCTTTAAAACTAAGTTGCCATCTACACATAGTTTATTTTTCACGTCGTCTTTCACAGCACTTTCAATAGTCTTATCGCGGCACGAATATAAACACTTCACCTCAATACTACCCCCATCTAGAACACTTCCGTCTGGAGAAGCGGCTAAAAAAGGATATTCTTCCGAAACGAATAAACTGCTTAACTGCACCTTCTTTTGTGTTCTGTGTTACGAAGGGACCGAGAAAAGTTCTGCCGATCTCATTAGGCCATGGAAAAAAAGAAAATTTCTTGATTGTCATAATTGTCAAAGTTTTGGTAGTTGTGCCTGCAAATTTCATAAAGTTTCGTTTATTAACTTCTGATTTATAAGACTGAATATAACAGGGTAATCAAAAATGGAAAAAATCGAGTACCGCGCTGTAATAAAATTTCTCACCAAAGAGGGAATTCACTTCACGGAAATTTCGGAACGTTTAAGAAATGTATATGGGGAGTCTGCACCTTCAGAATCTACAGTTAGACGTTGGGCAATAGAATTTAAACATGGAAGAACAAGCTTAGAAGACGATGAAAGAAGTGGGCGCCCTGCAACTGCACAAAATGAAGAAATGGTGGCAAAAGTGGAAAAATTAGTTATGGAGGACAGAAGAATTACTGTGGATGAGATAGTAAGAAGTACAAAGATTAGCGATTGGTCGGTAAGATCTATTTTACACCTGAATAAGGTATCTGCCAGGTGGGTGCCACGCATGCTGACACCTTTTCAAAAGCAGGATCGAGTCGACATTTGTCGTCAACTTTTAAATTATTCTGAAGCTGACCCTGATAATTTTTTTGACAAAATCGTTACAATGGACAAGCTGGGTTCATCACTTTGATCCTGAGACAAAACAATCCAGCATGCAGTGGCGGCACAGTAATTCGCCGCCCCCAAAAAAGTTTTGAGTCAAGCCATCGGCCGGGAAGATGATGCTTTCAGTTTTTTGGGATTCAAGAGGTGTTATACTCATAGATTTTTAAAAAAAAGGACATACGATTACTGGAGACTATTATGCGTTTCTTTTAAGTAAATTGAGGGAAAATATTAAACTGAAACGCAGGGGAATGCTTAGCTACGGTGTCCTGCTGCAGCATGACAACGCCCCATCCCATACTTGCGTTGCAGCAACTTCAAAAGCGGCCGAATTGGGTCATTGAGTCATTTACGTGGAACGCATTTTAAAGATGATGAAAGTGTGAAAAGTGCAATTTTCCAGTGGCTGGAGGAGCAACATGCAGACTTCTATAAAGACGGGATTTTAAAGTTGAAGCATCGGTGGCAGAAATGTGTGGATTTGCAAGGAGACTATATAGAAAAGGTTAAAATTGTACAAAACGTTTCAAAATAAAAAACAAGTTAATCTTTAAGAAAAGCAAAATTTTTCTCGGTCTCCTCGTAGTATAACTCTATAGCTTGCTTTTTATGAATTCTACCGTAAACAATGGCTGGAGTGTAAAGTTGTTTGTTGCCTTTATACAGCATATCTTTCACTGCAGAATGGCACGAAGTAGTAGCGAGCCTTTTACAAATTTTACCAAAATGTTCCACGTTGATGTTTTTATAATAAACACGCACATTCTCAACCTTTGTGCAAAGGCAGAGTTGCTAATGTATGACGTGAGAGTTTTTCAAAATGCACGGTCTTATGTAGCAAACATTTTTTAATCATTGCGAAAAACTGATTCTCAATTAATGAAATAAAAACATACGACGTTTATCGGTTGAAAATATTCTTCCATTTATTATTTTATTAAAGAAATCAGAATCAGAGAATGATAGTGATTCTGATTATACTGATGGAAGTAGAATAAGGAGTTTACATTTTGGCTTCAAAATGCTTGTTAAAAATATAGTAATATTTAGTAAATCTATACCATCCTCAAATATTACAAAGTTTGGTAGTCCCACTGTAATGCACATCAAATATACAGAAGAAAACAACTTTTCGTTAAATTTGAAGAAGTTGTGGCAGTTGGTTAAACGAAGAGCACAATGGAATAAATATATAAATTAATCCTATAATAGGAACAAAACAGTTCGTGGAACATATTGAGATTACTGCGAAAGAAATTCAAAGAATGAAATTGGAACTTCAATAGATTTTGAAATTTTTCTCCCATTCTTTAAATGTTATGTCATTATGGTAATATGAAATTAATTACGTGTTTAAAATGTGAATAGGGGTAAACAGGTAATTAATTGCGAATTAAGATAATGATACCAGTGCAGTTATCACTAATAAAATCCAATTAGTCAACAGTAATATCCCAAGTGCATTAAAATAGTCGATTAAATTTTGACTTTTTCTGTCAGAATGTTTTGCTAAGAAATTTGTCGAGTAAATTTTCCGCTCAATAAGAATCCCGAGTGTGTAGCACGAGGGTTTTTGTTGCAGATTATTTCTTTCATATCCATAATAATGCGTAATAATTATGGTTTCTATCAGTTTAATAATGACAAAAATTCAAACGTCAAAATTTAACCGCGGTTAACTGAATTTTATATATTTATTCAGGAAATAATCATGCCGAACATCCCGGGTGCATGTAAACTAGCCCGAATAAATTTTTACGATTTTCTGTCAGAGTGTTTTGCTCTGAAGAAATATATCTCGTAAATTTTCCGCCCCAAAATCCCCCGTGCTACGCACTCGGGATTCTTGTTGAACGGAAAATTTACTTAACATATTTCTTGGCAAAACATTCTGAGAGAAAATGTCAAAATTTAATTGGCTATTTTAATGCACTTGGGATATTACTGTTGAAAATTTACGAGAGCAAAACATTCTGACAGAAAATCGTCAAAATCTATTCAGGTTGATTTACATGCATGCGGGATGTTAGATGTGATTATTTCCTAAATAAATAGATAAAATTCAGTTGGTGAAGCACCTTTAATAATCATGTTAAAATTATTCACAAGCGATTACATTTTGACACAATTTTAACCGCTGTTATATTTTGACGTTTGAATTTTAGACATTATTAAATTGGCAGAAACCATGGTGATTATACATTATTAAGATTATTACGGATATGAAGGAAATAGTCATCATTATATCCGACGTTTATCAGTGAAAGTTCGCTTTAAATGTCTGAGCGATTTTGTTCATTAATTAGCCATTTTATTGTTATATCTATTCTTTGATTGACAATACCAAGAACATATTCTGTGACCAACAAACACGAAAACGTGGCTTTTGTATCAAGGAAACTGTTTAGAAACCAAGGTTGGCCCTTTCAAATGTAATAATATAATGTTATCTTAATAGAGTTCTTGTATTATTTTTATTTGTAAAGCTCAGTTCAGTTCCAGGTGTTTTGCAGCTAAGTAAGCATTTCCAAAGATAGAGCAATAAGGTAAGGTTCAAATATCTGAGTTGATCGTACACATTTTCCATCGCTAGGAAATCTTCTATGGCGGGAGCTTCCACTCCATCACAGGCATTTAAAACGTCGTAATGGTAGCTACTCTAAGTTGTAAACAATAACTGAGATAGTTTCCCCAGTTTAAGATTCCGTTTATCCACTAGCCTTGGCAACCTTTTAGGCCTGTTGCAGGCAGTAAACGGGTTTTAACCTGTAGCATATGAAAAGTCCCCAAGGGGTGTATTAGGTCCAGTCCTTTAATCAATATACACCAATACCAAAAACTGAAGGTCTAAAAATAGCGACCTTTGCAGATGACACCACTATTTTAGCAGCAAAAAATACTACTGAAGAAACTTTAAAACTCCAAAGAGAAAGCGATGAAATAAATTCTTGGATCAAACAATGGAGTGAACTTCACAGCAGTACATGCTGCGGTAAAACTAGACGATGCAAATACACTATATAAAAAACAGTTTCGTATTAAGGTGGAAAACTAAAATGGAATAAACATATAAAAACGAAGAACAAAGAAGTAGAGATATAAAGTACAAAAAGGAAATGAGTAATAGAAAGAAAATTGCAGTCATTCGCACATAACATTTTACTCTTGTAGTGTGAAGAAGTGCTAAATATATTTTGACATATTGACCATATTCAATGCTCCAAAACAAAATTCGAAGCAATAGTGTGTAGGGCATATACAGAATGATAACCTGCATACAGTTCGCAGCAAGGTCCGAAAATTTAGTTTGGCATAACCTGATTAATGCTAACATAACAAAGCGACTCAAAAGGCTTGCAGCAGCTTTTTGTAAACAATTTGTGAATTTTGAATACCTTGAAGAATGTCGAAATTTAGGAATTTAGAGCCTTTGAAATAGCCCAGTCTCTCGAAGAGTGTTAACATTCGTAACTGATCATTGTCCGTGAAGTCTGAGACCAAACAGTTAAAAGCTTACCAAATTCTCGTCGCACAGAGACCGGGCAGCACTTTATAGAAGGGTTTGCGAAGTTGTGTTGTCTTTTACTATAGATAGACAGTCGCATTAGTCTTACTATGGTCGTTCTTCCAATTTGTACTTATACACGTTTGAAATATTAAATTAGTTTTGTTAATTGATTTGTATTTTATTTATTTATGTGTAAGGGAAGCTATAAGGAAAAATAAGTAGGACTATAGGAACTTCCTGGAAAATAAGTACTTAGGATGATACGATTAAAGATAGCTATAGTTAAATCGAGCTACAACTACAAGGCATTCTATAAAGAATTTAAACGGTTAGTAATTATTGTAGTTCGTACTTTTCGATATTGGGACCAATTAAAAAGCAAACAATGGTTATAATTTTTTTGGATTTACGAAACTATCATTTATTATATTATTACATACGATTGTTCGCATAGACTATATATTTTATCTTAAATTGTTCTGAACTGTGAACAATTGCCTAGCCACGTCCACATTATGTGCTTGTGCACTTTAATTGATTACAAGTGCTAAGAAGACTTGTAATTGAATTTTATTTTAAAGCATGAGTAAATATAATTTTACGCGAACATCGTTTATATTCCAAATTGGATAGTATATAAAACAGTTTAGGTTAAAATGTTATAAGACGACAATTGAGAGAAAGAATTCACTCAAAGTAAGTCAATTAATTTTCTTATTAATTAAGAGAGTTATAACTGCAGCTGCATTACAGCTTTTTTATGTACAATAAACGTTGCGTTTTGCTAACCCATATTGCTAATGCATAAAGTGAAATTGATGCCATCCTGCTGAAATAATTAAAGCTCTTGCATCAGTCAAGAAGACATTAAATTAATAGTTTTTAATGGATTCAAATTGTGATCAAGAACCAGGAAAAGTAAAATAGGTCAAAATATAAATAGCTCGCGTTAATCTTAACTTACTCAGTTTGAAAGGTAAATGAATTAATCTGTTGCAAGATTGCCAAAAACCTAGATCATATTAATTTTTAGATACTGAACAATTGGGAATATTAAAAAATTAACTATAAATCTCATCAATGTGATATATTTAAAAATTAGTAGCGTCCTTATCTATATATTATACTCACGTATGGAAACTCATAATTTATAAAATTAATGCATCAGTATGTTTCATATTAATACATTAAGTACTTTTGAAAAAGCTCAATTTCTGCTGAAACCATTATCGAAAAGCAGAGGAGGATCCATATTGAAATAAAAAAAAAGATCCTGTGATCACCTTCGTAACTAGAAACACGAACTTGAGAGTCTTATTTTAACCTTGCAGTTGTCATACCAGCTAGGTATATAAAAGCATTAATCATTTATATTCGGTGTTAGCCTTGCAAATACAAGTACACATTATTGTCTGGTGTTCCTTGAGTATAGCTTGTAAAATAGATAAACGTAGTTTACCAGCGAATTTACTGTGTTTTACTTAACACTTGGGACATTTTTCACTTATAGTATCCCAACTGCTTGGAGACTTTCCAGAAAGTACGATGAGTGTTCCGTCGTACGTTTTACTCGCACGATATTGCAAATGGTGGCATATTCGGTAAGAAAATCGTTCGATACCAAACTATAAATTTTGTAAATAGTACACATTTTGCACCAGCAACAACAATTATGTACATTAGTAATTACAATTTTACTTTTAATTGATGTTATACAGATTGGTGGTGGGTAATGTGAACATACAAAATGAGCTCGAATACAGTTTGTGAGCTTTGTATGCGTTAGACAGAAATAGTTTGCACATAACCTCAGGTTTTTACCTTTGATGAAACAGGGCATATTTTAAACCCAACATATACAGGGTAATCACCTTAAAAGGTAGTGTAGTTCGAATCCCATCACGGTTTATATTTTTTTATTGAAAATTGACGTAATTCGCAATACCAAGTGTTTCCACTTTTTTCTTGCTGCAGTATTGTTAGAAACGTTAAGATATTTTTATCCCTAGTTTCCTTGGAATTTTAAAAATTATTTAGTCTCACGACGTCCACTTGCGAGGAAAGTTCTGAGTAAAGTCCTCGCTAACTGTTCCTATTTTTGGTAATTAGCAGAATTGTTGCAAATAACTTTAAATTAGATAATATTACTGATATGTATAGAGGAGCTGTGCAATACAAATGCTATAACTGCAGTGCCTGCAAGAGAGAATAATCTTATTTGTGTTACCACTTACATAGGCGGTTTGCTTAAGTTTTTTTCTACGACCACCAGTAAAAGTAAGCCTTTTAGCGCTAGCTTTTTTCACTAAAAGTGACGTTTTATAATTTAGCGTGTTTAAAGAAATCAGCTGTTTACTTTTAGCACATGTGTTATTAAGTGAAGTGAGGTTATAAAACTACAATTTCGAACTGGAAGTGAGATTTTAAAGTTATTGTAGTTACTTTCTGCGGTAGAGGTAAAGTGTCTTTTAAATAATTAAAGCGGTATGTAATGAATACAGTCAGATGTGCAGTATTAATAATTACCTTTGATAACTGACTTTGACACTACTGGCTCCTCAAACAACCATCTGCGCGTCAAGGCCATCTGTTTATTATGACATAAATTATAACTGTCGTAGATGCAAACTTTTGTTAAATCGACATTTATGGATTAATAACAGTAAATTTAAGGTCGTAGAAAAAATATTGTATGCAACTCGTGCTAAAAGTGGTTTATGCACGAGACATGAAAATTATGAAACTCAGCCTTCGGCTTCGTTTCATAATGTTCATGTCTCGTGCATAAACCTCAACTTTTAGCACTTGTTGCATAAATAGCTATTTTGTTCGATATTAATATTTAGTTAAAAACAAATAAATAGGTTCTCAGGCTATTTCCCACAATTCTGCTAATTACGTAAATTATGTAACAAATGAATTCCGGGATTGGCGCATCTTATTATTGAGTTCGAAGAACTCAAGGTATCGCACACTTCTGTAAGGGAATTCATCAGGCAAAATGCCAAAGAGCACGGTAATTCATCGTGTAAACCGCGCCAAAGGCGAAATTCTTCTGAACAGACTTTATTTTAGGCTGGGTGTTGTACCTACTTTTTGATCAATCTCCCCTCTGCACTATCCATCCTAGAATAATTTTTCAGTTTATCTTTATTGATAATTTGGATCAATTCCTATATAAATATGAAAAGAAGTTATAGGTAGCATCCTGAAGCAGTGCAGTTTGTTGCCATTCGATGGCGCTAAAGAAAGTAAGCTTCAGTCTTTCTACCACTTTTAGCCTTTCTTCTACTACCATTTTAAGCCTTTCCTCTCGGTACTTCGGGTACTTTTCCAGTCTTCCTTCTTCACCAACCATCTTGTACACATTTTAAGCCCCCTTTATCGATTATTTGGATCAGTTCCTGTGTTAAAATGAATAAGCAGTCGTTCTACAATGACGCACAACATCATATAGTATGTTACAGACAAATCTCCGGTTAAGACCTACAACCAACTTAACACTTAACACGACTAGTTAGCCGGAAGGCGGGTCTTAAATTGAAACTGTATAGTATTACTTTCTAAAATGGATTTACAGCTAGCTACATATTGTACAAGTCTGCATGTGTCTGGCTGAATTAAATTCAGGAAGGTCGTCGAAAGTAGGTAATTATTATTCTTCAAGCGCCACTAGATTCTGAATCTCTCTGCCAGAGATAATTGTCATTCCCTAATATAGAAAGGAACGACCTCGGCAAATGGTGTCGTTGAAGTGGGTAAATTTGTGGATTTGTTTGGGTCTCTACTGCTTAACTAGCTTATAAGATCATCTGTCTGTAATGGTACAGAGTACAAGCAAATACATTGTACAATTAATAACATATATTCAACACATAAGAATACAGGTCAAAATATCCAGCCGTAGTCGGCACTGTTCAGTTTATTACTACCTGTAGAAAATTAACATAAACTGACATCACAGTTACAAGCTATACTTTAGCAAGCTCAGTAGGCTAGTCACCATCCAACCTGTCTATTGACAATATTTGAGGCCTTCCATGAAGGGAAAGAGGAGCTCGAGCTGGCGCCCGTAAAATTAATAACACACGTACAAGGAGCGTTCAAATATAAATTACAATTTAATATTTATTCAAAAACTAACAAAGGGTCTTATATACATCATTTCATTTTGCTATACACCCTTTTCCAAATTAATTTTTTTATTATTGAAGCTGCGATTCCGTTTAAATTAGCAAATATTTTTTAACATAGATTACGATGGTGAAACAAAGATAACTGAGCAACTTAATTTCCAATTATTCGCTGAAGTAGCGGTTTGAAAACGGAAATATCATTTTAATTCATTGAATAACTCGAAATTACGTCGCTCAATTCTTTTTCAGTTTTTACTACCGTAATCTACTTAAAAATACTACAAGTTTTTTAGTTTAACCGAAATTGTAGATCCAATAATAGTAACAAAGTTAACCATGATGCACACTTAACTTGGAACAAATTGTATAGTCGTCTTCCCTCTGAATGCACTGGCGCCATCTTTCGGGTTACTGTCGCAATCATTCTGATACAGTTTCGATAACTTTTATTGGCATGACACTTTTTTTCTCTTGGAAGATCTTTTAAAGATAAAAAAATAAAACTTGATGGTGCAAGGTGCAGACTGTATGGAGAACAGTCCATTTCAATTTTGGAATTGTAACCATCGTGTGAGCAGCGGCACATGAGCGAGTACTATCGTGTAGCAAGCGGATACAAGACTGGCATTTTTTTTCTACGTTATCCACACTGATATTTAATACGGAAGCAATATCCTTCACTGAAATTAGAAGACCGTCCCGGGTGGTGTAGCTTGAACAAGCGTCCACGTTCGATTAGCAGAGTTAAGCAACGCTCTCTCTGGTCAGAACTTGGATGGGAGTTCCACGGCTGCATCTCTCGGCCCCTCGTGATACGGCTGTCACAAAAATAGTTGGTCCCGGCGGTCATAACAGCATCATGACAGTCGTTAGTGGGGTTGGAAGTCCCCATGAATGCACCTCGACGTCTATAATTGGCTTAACGGCGGGTGGCTGAGTGCGATATATAAAATAGATATATAAACATTTCAAATAAGTTAATTTACTCCATCAGAATTCTCTTTTGTTGTCGCGAATGCAGTTCATTCTCGACACGTTTGCGGCTATTTTTAAACGCTTGACTCCCTTTATAAGCGCTTTTGTCTGACAGTCTTTTCGTACCAAACAGTCCTTTAAGTCTTGCACAAAAATTCTGATACTCGATGCATTCTTTGGTAAGAAATTTAATAATAATGCGTTGTCAGACGCTTGAATGCACTTCCACTTCACTTATATTTCCCAAATAAACTAAACTGTGCTGTGACTATTTAGCGACTACATCAAGTTAAGACTTGTTTCAGATCATTAATTAATGTATACAACTTTCGATATGCCCTGTCTTTTGGCGCCCAATTTAAATTATAATTCGTATTTGAACGCTCCTCGTATATACTAATAATATTCGATTTACTCCTAATTGGATCTAAGCGCTAGCTACTAGAAGAAAAGCTAGAAACATGCCAAGAATTGTTTTCTGAATGTCATTTTTTGGCAGTGGTCTATTATGATGTGTTTTATCGGACACATCATGCCAAGAATTACAAACTGTGTAGAAGCTATCTAGAAAATATCGGAAATATTCATCTCAAGGTGCCAACAATACGGACTTGAAAGTGCAGCAAACCTCCAGCTTGAAGTAGCGAAGTGCAGAGAGCTCTAGCTTCCTGAAGGCGCATCTGATGGGATGGAAGAAGGATTTCCTTCAAACCTGGGACCTGAATGACCCTCGGAGACGTTCATCGGAACGGCAAAAGATACGGGAAATTGATCTGAGGCAAGTAGCATGCCGAGAATATATTATTGTGCGTTTACGTGCTGCCTCTATTTTCTCTAAAAAGAAGTTATCTCACTTCCCAAAGAACGCGTCCTGCATTTCTCTTCACAAGGAACCAAACAGAATGAAATCTAATTCGACTATATAAAACAAATCAAGGTAAATACAACTCCCATCTGACCATTTAGAAAGCTGGAAACAGTATTAACCTTCAAAATTCTATGAGTACGCGTAGCGTCACGTTGGTTATAAACTACGATACCGACACCAAACAGGAATTAGCACGCACACCCCAGATGTATATAGGCTCAAAATTTAAGTTTGCTAAGCGGGAGGCCAAGTCTTAGAATATTCCAAACATATGCAGCTTTGTTATTGTAGTCAAAATGGTAATACACACTGCATTATTGAAACAATAACCTAGATGTATTTAGAGCAATGCAGAATAAATTGACGGCTGAATGGAGAATGTGAAGACCTTAGCTTGGGTTGCGGACCTGTTAAAACGGAAAAATAGCTGTGGCTCGAAGAGATAAACAATGTCGAAGACGGGATCGGGTTAAAACAATGAGGGCGGAATTCCGTGCATTGGTTGCGATCGTCATCATCATCATTCAGCTTATCGACGTCCACTGCTGGACGTAAGCCTCCCTTAAAAGCTTCCACTGTGCTCGGTCTTGTGCTGTCTGCAACCAGTTGGCGTTAATGCGTTTTAAGTCGTCGGTCCATCTTGTGGGGGGACGTTCTCGGTTCCTAAAAGCTTCCGGTCTAGGCCTCCATTCAAGGCTTCTTCTTGTCCATCTGTCGTCGGTTGTTGTTGCAATGTATCCCGCCCATTTCCATTTCAGTATAACTATTCTCTCCACGTCATCTATAACTCTTGTTCTTCTGCGTATTTCTGTGTTGTGAATGTGATCCCTGAGAGAGATTCCTAGCATCGATCGTTCCATCGCTAGTTGTCTAACCCGTATTTTCTTAATTGTCCGTTTAGTCAGTGTTAGAGTTTCCGCGCCCTAGGTAAGGACTGGGAGGACACACTGGTTGAAAACCTTTGTCTTCAGACAAATTGGTAGGTCTGTCCTGAACACATATTTGATATTTCCGTAGGCAGCCCATGCAAGGCCTGTTCTTCGAATTATTTCGTGGATTTGATTGTTTTTGCCGATGGAAATCTTATGTCCAAGGTATTTGAATGAAGTAGTTGCCTTCATTCTGGTACCATCTATGTATATGCCCTCGCTTAGCACGAGATTTGTCATTATTTGGGTTTTGGAGACATTTATTTTGAGTCCTACTTTCTGTGACAATTCGTTCAGATCTTTTAACATTTTGGTAGCATCATCTAGATCTAGACGATCGGCTATGAAGAACAGATTATCAGCAAATCTCAAGTAATTTAGTCGCTCGCCATTTATGTTTACTCCCAGGTCGTCCCAGTCTACTTGTTTGCAGATGTATTGGAGAACGGTATTGAAAAGCTTTGGCGAGATGGTGTCGCCCTGGCGTACACCCCTTTCTATATTGAATTTATCAGTGTTGTCGTGGAGCCTGACACATGCAGTAGCATTTTCATAAATATGTTTGATGAGTTTCGAATATCGATAGTCTATTCTGCAGTCTGATAAAGCTTTTAGCATTGTGTGTTGGTCTACTAAATCAATCGCTTTCTCATAGTCAACAATTATAAGCTCTATGGGTTTATTGTACTCCACGGATTTTCAATAAGATTCTTGAGTACTAGGAAATGGTCATTCGTACCGTACCCTGTTCTAAAGCTAGCCTGATCTCTTGTCTGATAGGCATCTAGTTTATTACATAATAATTTAGTAATTATTTTAGTAAACAGCTTATATATAAGCGACAGGAGACTTATAGGTCGATAGTTTCCTATATTCGTTATGTCACATTTTCTTGTGTAATAATATTATAACTGAATTATTTCATTCACATGATGTAGTTCCTTTCGAGAGGCATTCATTAAAAGGTATTATCATTGTCTGCAGCAATTTGTTTCCTCTTGTTTTTATTGATTCAATAACTATCTCGTCTTTTCCTGGAGATTTGTTGTTCTTCATTTCGAAATGCGCTCTTCTTATTTCGCTTGTTGTTATCTCTGGGATGTCTTCTGACCCTTGGTTTAAAACTTTCATAATTTTGTCGTTAGAGGTTTGGTTTGTTTGTTTTTTATATAATTCAGCATATCGAGAAATGCACCTAAGTATTTTATTTGTTGTGATTGTTGTATTCTGTTTTCATTCAGCGTTACTTCTACCTCTTCATGTTGTTTGGATATTACTATTACTTCTGTTTTTGATATGTTGATTTCCAACCCGAAATTTTGCAAAGCTGTTTTCCAAATTTCTAAATTTTTCTGTAGATTTTCTTTCGAGCTTGCAAATAAAATTAGGTCATCTGCATATAGAAATTTTTTGACTACCACTGGTTTCAAATCCTTATATCCAACTGTAACTCCCTTTATTTTTGTCTCTACCTTTCGTGCAATTTCGTCCATAACAGTTATAAATAATAACGGGCTTAATATGCTCACCTGGCGTACGCCTTTAAATGTTGAGAACTCTTTCGTGATATTGGTTCCTACCCTTACGATATTTCTTGTTTTGGAGTAAAGACTTCGGATTGCTGCTACTAATTCTTCGTGGATTCCTCTTCTGTTCAGTATCTCCCAAATATTACCTCTTGTTAAATTATCAAAGGCTTTAAGCATATCAATTGTACAAATATATAGAAGACGGGGGCTTACAAAGCGAAATAAATAACAGAATTGCAGCAGCGAATAAGTTATATTATGCACTAAATAGGTCATTTATAGGAAGGAAAGAAATATCACGGAAGACTAAAATTAAGATTTTTAAAACAGTGTTTATCCCGGTGCTAATTTATGGCTGCGAAGCGTGGGTGTTAAGTTATTCCCTCAAGAGCAAGATTCAGGCATGTGAAATGCGATATTTGAGAAGAGTCCTAGGGGTTACCAGAAGAGATAGGATGCGTAACGAAGAAATACGACAGACTTTGGAGGTAGAATCTGTGCTAACTACTATTGAGAGGAGACAGTCGGATTGGTTAGGGCATATTACAAGAATGCCAGAACAGAGAGTGACAAAACAAATATGGAAAATGGGTGTAATAGGCAAGAAACGGAGAGGAAGGCCGAGGAAGAGTTGGAAGGAACAAGTGGAGCAGATTATAAGGAATGGAGGCAGTAATTGCCTCGACACTGAAAGGTAGAAGAGGGTCGCCGATAAGTAAGTAAGTAAATAAGTATAATTCAGCATATAATGTCTCTACTACTTTAAGAATTTCTTCTTTGTTTGTTTCTACTTTGCCTTGTTTATCTGCCAACTTGTAGATATTCTTCTCGCCTTGTGTTAGTTTTTGCCTAAGAACTTTTAGGTCTTTGATTTCCTCTATAATATTATTTATATTTATAGAATTGAATCATGTAACATCCCTTCTCACAGCTTTAGTAATTTCTTTATTTAACTCTCGAATGCTTTTAGATCTTCGATGTCAAAATTTCCGTTTTCTGAAAGTTTTATCTTGTCTAGGCTTTGATCTATTTTGTTTTGGTAAGACTCCAAGTTTTCAGGTGGTACCCATTTATTATATTTGGTGTTGACTATGAGTTTCGTTCTTTATTTTCTTACATTTACAACTATCTTTGCTCTGATTATTCAATGATCACTGCCAGTTGTATAATTATTGAGTACTGAGACGTCATGGATCATTCCTTTTTTTATTTTTACATTGCTTGCTATAGCCGATACAAAATCAAAAGGAACTCCACCTGGTACTCAACAATACGAGAACAGGACTTCAAAATAGAATTGCCTTGGAAGCCGATAGTGCCACAAAGGCCAATAACATCGCGTCCGCACCCCTGGGCTAACGTTTGCAGAAAGAAGTTCAATAAATTTGTACTTTTCGCAGGCATAAAACCAGTGGCGGCGTCTGCAGTTTAAACCGTCATAACAAGCAGTTCAGCAATAAAGCTTGTGCTACTGCCGTTATATGGCGCTTAAAAGTGGCACAGAATTCTGTAGCAGTAAAGTTTATGCCATTGCCATTAGATGGCTGTAAAAGAAATAGGTCCGATGGAAGACGTAGTAAGTTCGATCGGTGACGATGCAGCGTGATTCGTGCACGCGCGTAGTTTTACTGGTTTTTATATATGTGATGAAAAATATAGATTTGAATGCATATTGCGGTAAATATTACTTCTATTAGTACGTTTACTATCGCTTTCATTAAATTTAAGTGCCCAAGTGATGCATAAAAATATTATTGTTTATAAATTTGACAGCTGAGAATAATTTCTCACATTGCCATCAAAGAAACTTTGTAATCGCGAATTTTGATATACGGGTGTTATCATTTATACCTAGATTTATACCATTTAATGCGATTTTATTTATTTTTTTTTTGCTTTTAAAGGTTATGTTAGTATGTTTCTAGTATTTACTTCCCTCGTCTTAAAGATGAAGGAAGTATTGCAATCGTGAAGAAATTACCATTGGAAATTTCTTCAGATCTTTACATTTCAGGGTCCCTAGATGACGAAAAACATGTTTTCTCAATTTCGTCTGGTTGTCTATGCACCTGTCTGTCCGTCTGTCTGTTGGCAATATAGCTGAAGAACTATTTATTGGAGAAAGATATTTTACACCTGCGATCATTGAAAATGAACGGGTTATGCATTTCAAATTGACTTAACCGACGTTTTTGCAATTGCGTGCAACGTTATTTTATTATTACGATGGGTAGAGGTAGAACAACACGATTCTACTTTAGAGATTAGGGGAATGCAGAAAACGTAATCAACTACTGTAATGTTGGTTGTATAGCCCTGTCATTTTCAATGATTCTTTGTGTACATGCGGGTGAGATGTCTACCCGGCTCAAAACCGAATATACTTTCTGTCAAATATATACAGGCTGATCACCATAGAGATATATAATGTTGTCTAGTTTTGCTTTAATTCAGGCTTAGATAAAACTAGAATTTTGTACGTAGCTCAGGTTTTTACCTCTGGTGGAAACAAGACCGAGTAGATACAGGATGAGTAGCGATCGCTGCGCACCGCAGTCAGTTCGAACAAAGATGCGGCGACCGACTCGAACCTCACTTACGGCTGATAGAAATGTGTACTGATCGTTGAATATACTTACGAGGGAAGTTTCGTGTAAAGTCCTTAAAGGATTTTTAAAATTGTTTACGACAAGCTTGAATTGAAAGAGACATTAAACATTACTTTAACAAAATTACAGAATAATATTAAACCTTAGTTTATCATTCCCATTATGTACACTGCAACGAAATCATGCAGTAAATTATTCATTTTATATACAGGGTGTATCTGAATTGCTTGGGCAAACTTTACCAACGTGATGTATGGAACAAAACTGTAAAAAAGTTCCTATAAAAGTGTGTCCAAAAATGCTTCCTTAAAAAATTACGCGCGATTTTCAAAATTGATACTAGCAAAATATAATAAGGTTGTTATTTCAGTCGTTTATCCGAGTTTCTCAAGTGTGCGGTAGTCGAATTAGATATTACCTTTTTGTTTCTTAGCACTTAAGTGACAGACATAAACAAAGTTTCACATTTTCTAAGTTAATTATGAATTTTACTAACGAAAAAATGGCAGACATACATTTCACGTATGCGCGAGGAAACGGCAACTGTAATTTGGTTCGACGGCTTTATGCCGAGACATTTCCGAATCGAAGAGGTCTCGCTCAAGGAACTTTTGCGCAATCTACCAGCGTCTTCGTGAAACAGGATCTTTTAAACGGAATACTGAAGATTGTGGGGTTTAAAGAAACACCAGAACGCCGGCGCTGGAAGAAGATGTACTCGATAGAATTGCGGAGAATTTAAAAAACAGCACGAGAAGGGTATCCTTAGAAGTAGGTACTTCGCATAGTACGATATGGAAAGTTCTGAATGAACAGCTACTCTACCCATACCACATTTTTTTATTTTTTTATTTTGTTCCACACTTCGCCAACAACCGTTAGGCCAATTATAGGCGTCACTGTACATTTTATGGGGACTTCCAACCCCACTAACGACTGTCATGATGTTATTATGACAACCGGGACCAACTTTTTTCCGTGGCAGCCGTACCACGAGGTGCCGGGAGAAGCAGCCGTGAAACTCCCATCCAAGTTCTAACCAGAGAGAGCGTTGCTTAACTTTGCTGATCGAACGTGGACGCTTGTTCAAGCTACACCACCCGGGACCCATACAGCAAGTGCAGGGTCTTAGTGCAACTGATTTTCGACCACGAATACTATTTTGTAACTGGTTTCTACAGCAGTGTATCAATCCAAACTTTCAATCTGTTGTGCTTTTTACGGACGACGCAAACTTTTCTAGAGATGCAATTATTAATTTCCATAATGACCATCAATGGGCTGAAGAAAATCCACACGGGATTAGACAATCAAGACACCAACAAACTTTTTCATGCAACATTTGGGCTAGCATTGTTGGCGATTATTTAATAGGAACGTTGTTTTTACCAGACAGGTTAAATGAGTCAAATTACAGGGGCTTTTTGGCAAATGAGCTACCTATCTTACTCGAGGACGCTTCGTTGAAAATATACCGTGACCTATGGTGCTTCACCACATTTCAGCCTTGTTACTAGGGAGTACTTAAATAATAATTTTCCGAATCGGTGGATTGGCAGAGTGGGCCCGTTGCGTGGCCACCGCGCTTTCCATACCGCAATCCGTTAGATTTCTTTTATGAGGCCACCTAAAACATCTTGTTTATACTACGCCAATTCTTACCTTAGAAGACCTCCGCGATCGAATACAACATATTTTTCGTGTAGTCCGGAATAATCCCGGAATACTTGATAGAGTTCGACAATCAATGGTTCAACGATGCGAAGCCTGTATTGCTGCTGATGGAGGATATTTCGAGCACTTACTTTCACATCTAACCATAGCACATTTAATAAACCGTGTTAATTCTATACGATATGAAATTTGTATTTTGCTGTTTTAATAAAAATTGTTACTGACTATTTGCAATTTTGAAAATCGCGCGTAACTTTTTAAGGAAGCATTTTTGGACACATGTTTATATGAGCTTTTTTTACAGCATTGTTCCATAGATTACGTTGGTAAAGTTTGGCCAAGAAATTCACATACACTCTGTATAATAAAACAGTTTTAAGAAATGTCACCTTCAAGACGAGAGTAGATAATTGTAATTACTACTTTCAGTGAAATCTGTCTTTGAATTAAGTAATAATCCAAAATCAGTTTTGACTATCTGATTACCTACATGCAGTATTTAATCTACCCTTTGTTTACTTACAAAAATGCAATTGTTAAACGATGTAGGTAATGGTTGATAATTAAATATTGTTTGTAGAAATTATGATTTTTTCCTCCCAAATGACTAATTGTAATTATTGTGTCTATATTCTTAATGATATAATAGTCTGCAGCGCTTCAGACAAATAGTAAATTTACTAAAACTTTCTAATGATTCAACTAAATAATGTTGTGTTTTTGTCACAACAATTTTTATTAAAACATCCTGGTTTGACAAGTGTTAAATTAGCAGATGAATCAACTTTACGTATGTGCTAATCCAAGATACTGATTTTGTTTTCCATAGCCGTTAGTCTCTAAATAATCATGATCACATTGTATAATACAGTATTACCGAATTCTGTATTTTGTAAAAGGAAATATTTTAATTAAGTATTTTTATTTCATATTTTCACAAGTTAAGGATATTATGTAATTAGTCCTATAAAAATACCTAAATTAAAATTCAGATATTTTACGAAAATACATTTTATATTATATTTGGTCATTTTGCTGCAAAAAACAACTCAAAAATGATCATTTTGGAAAATTTTATTAATCAGTATACTCAAGAGGGCATAAGTCAAGTTGCTGTGCATTTGCCTATCAGATCAGCTGGCAGATTTCGTTTCAGAGCGTGCGGCAGCCGAATCCCCCCAACAGAATCAGATAATACACCTGAATTGCCCCCACTAATATATATATAGTATCACAGGTGAAACCATTTATTTAGTTCGTAAAAGCGCGTTCTCCCATTCATCTGCGTAATCACGGTGTGCGCTAATTACTCGCCGATTAATGGAACAGTGCTGTGCCTCAGGTTAACCCAGTAAAGAGATCTCACATTATTTTTAATTGCTCCGCGGATAAAACAAGTAAGTAATGTTTATTTTTTAAGTGTCGTCGTTCTTAGAGCACAAGGCGAGTAACGGTTCAAGAAAACTGTCTAAATGGGTGTCTGGAGAAGATGTTTCGTTTTTTCCAGTTATTTATATGAATTTTCTTTGGAAAAATTAGATGTAGGCTTGTGATTAGTTGCTTTTATTATAGATGTTTTAACAAGAAAATTTAAGTGGTTGAAAAGTAAAATTTAAGGATATTTCTTAATAATACCAAAAAAATATTGAAGTCATTTTTTTAGTTTCAAAGGGCAAGGTATGGAATTTTTCAATTCGTAAAGAACAATCCTTTCTAATCAAAATAGATAAATGATAACCAATCTGATTTTCCCAAGATGATAGTATTCTCCTCTGTTATTTAAAGTGGTAGTATATGAGGAACTGTTGCACAATAGCGCCCTGTATAACAGTACAATAATTACATTGTAAGTGCCGTAGTCACGTGATATTGTTTATACTTTCTCTCGTAATTATGGCATTCAGCATTTGATGCATTTGGAATGCAAACACTTCTCTGGTTCACATTTTGACGCACAGTTTGGCTTCTATTGCGTCAAACTTAATTAGTGGAACTATCAAAAAAATGAAAATGCTGCAAGTAATTGTGAATAGATAATAAGGTAGTAATATTTATCGTTGTTTCAGGTAGCACAATGACTGAAGAAAAGCGTAGCAGCCACCTCGCCTCAAACCTAACGCTTGATAACTTTAGTTCCACGTAAGTGCCATTATTTTTATTGTTAAAACATTGTGAATTCAGGAAGTAATGCATTACAGCTACAGTCACTGTATTGTGAAAGCATTTACCGGTAGTAAATAATTTCCTAGAAATAATTTTAATTAAAAAAAATGAAGGTTGCCTTGCTCATTATTGAAAATTAAAGTTCTAGTTGTGATGCTGTCAAGTTTCCCCATATTTAAGATGATGTTGCTTTAGTATTTTTATTAGAGCAATCCTTCTAAGTAGGAAACTGTAACAAGCCTCGAGAAAGACAAACTAATTACCAACCTTGCACCTCGCTACCGTATATAGCATTTATTGGAAATTCCTTTCCTTTTACATTTAATTAAAGATTATTAGTTCTGCCCTTTTCTATCAGCCTTTCATTGCGCCTTCAGCGAATGCATTTAGCAGTTCACTCTAGTGACAACATAACTTCTTCATTTTCATGTCTTTTACAAAGTATTTGAAAATGTGTTCATTATATCTGCAGAAGGTCACATTTCTATTCGATATGAGTCTTTTCAAACTTTCAAACTGAAAGTAATTTGTGTAAAAAGTTATTGGCTGATATGACTATTAGAAGCATTTAAAAACGTCTTGAATCATCTCACTATTTAAGAAAAAAAAATAAGTAATGCATTTCCAAGTATTTAGCTTTACAAACAGTTGATTCATAGTGAAGCGTCATTTAAACAATACTTAGAAATTCCGAATAATATTTTCAATCAAATTACTTTAATTGCGAATTCAAGTTCAAGTTTAAAATCAGATAAAATTCTATTGACTGGACGCTAATGCAAACAAGGTGCAAATCTTGGACTGATAAGTAAATGCTAAACGAAAAAACCGCCTTTGATTGCCGCTGAAATGCCCTGTATTGTCTTCTTTGTGTTCCATTTTTTTGCATCAGATATAACCTGTTATCAACGGAAAACGTCTATTTTTCCTCGGATAACGATCAGACGACACCTCTAACCGTGGAATTTTTCAATAGAAAACTCAATTGTGCCAGATTAATGCTTTCAAGTGCCACTTCAAATACTTATTCAGCTGAGAAGGACCTTGGCAACTGGTCGGTGATTAAAACAATTCACCGCCAATTGCAACATCTTCTGAACCTTTATCTACCCAAGAATGCGCCTGTCGGAGGCAATTGTACGAATTAAAAAAATTGGATGGTGATGCAATGCCGAAGCGCTATTGCAGTGAAAATCGTTTAAAGGCAGAAGATTTTTTAAGTGGTCTCTTATTAGGCCGGTAATTGATAATGACAACTATTGTAATGTGTGGCATTAACTGCAAGAGTTACTGAATTTTGCCCAAAATGAACCCATTGTTTCTTGTGTCAAAGCAAAAAAGCATTTCGTTTGCGTATCAGAAACCTAGCAGATGCATTGTTTGCAAGCTTCCACATATTGACAGGTAGCTAACCTCAGATAAGAGAAATACTCGTTTGTAAAGATATGCACAAAACAATTAGTGAGCAAAGCGCAAATGCGGTGCTGCTACCGATTTTATTGATAACCTGGCGCCAATATTAATTATTATTTTCTGAAACAAAAGTTTTTTGGGCCGGTAGGTTAATAAACTTCTCGTTCACCGAATTTACATAGTGGACCCCGCAAAAACACTCGGGCTGAAGACTGGTTTCGCCAATTTAACCATCATAAATTATAAATAAGGTTCAGTTGGAGACAAATGAGGCTAAAATAATGAACTTTTAAAACCAATTCCTCGAGAAGATTATATAAAAATATAAAACTATAATTTAACGTTTTTTTAATGTTTACAGGACAAAACTAGCCAGTAATGAAGTAAAAGCCACAACAGAGAGCAAAGAGTCCATTAGTGATAAGCAGTACGAACCGTTCGATCACAGGGTGCTGGAACACCCCAATACGTAAGTTTTGTACCGTTGTAATCAAAAGCATGGTATTAAATAAAAATTCCTTTCAGAACCCTTGGGTCTTTAGTTCACTTGCTGAAGAGCTCTCTCGGCACTGGCATTTTGGCTATGCCAAATGCCTTCAAAAATGGAGGATTGCTGTTTGGATTTATAGGAACCATCGTTGTAGGATTCCTTTGTACATACTGCGTTCATATATTCGTAAGTATTTTTATAGAGTTCTAGTAGTGTAGTTTGAAAGTTGCGTATAGAGCGGCATTGAAATTCTAAACTACAATAACAGATAAGGATAAGCAGAAGCTCTTGAATATTTAAAAGGAATTCCAAAGATATTTTCCTGTGACTAAGTACATGACTAAAGAGGAAACAATGCACTAAAATGATCTATAGTGTCTCTATTGTATTGAACGTGGCGAATTTCACTAACCATACAAGTTTTTAACGATCACGAACGCATGTAATTTAAAGCTGAGTAAGGGGTTGTGATTTTCTATTAAAACAGTATTAAATTGCGCATTTCCAATACCATACTAAGTTTATGGTATGAAGATAGCCAACGTGGTGAATTGAAGATTAGTACTAAAAGTGACTAAGTGAACTTCTGAAAAGCAATCTTAAACCAAGTTTCGTCAAAAAGTCAAAATCGCCTTGGAGCTTAAACCCATTTTTTTTTTAAATTTCCGATCATGAAGATCTGCTAAAGAGTCACTTCCCGATCCTCATTCTTCACACTAAATTTCCAAAAAACCAAGTTTCGCAGAAAATTTAGAAACGCTTGAGCTTATACCCAAAACTATTAATTTTCGACCATGAATATCTTCTGCGGAAGCGTCACTTTCCGATCATCATCCTTCACACTAAATTTCTAAAAAACTAAGTTTCGCAGAAAAGTCAAATCGCCTTGGAGCTTAAACCCAAAATTTCTTGATTTCCAATCATGAAGATCTTCTGCGAAAGCGTCACTTCCCGATCCTCATTCTTCACATTAAATTTCCAAAAAACCAAGTTTCGCAGAAAATTTACAAACGCTTGAGCTACTACCCAAAACTATTAATTTTCGACCATGAAGATCTTCTGCGAAAGCGTCACTTCCTGATCCTCATACTTGACACTAAATTTCTTCGAAATCCAGTGCAGACAAGCGCGTAAACACAGACCTTGCTCTAAAGCTGCCTTGTTAAGAGGTTTTATGTAGTGGACTATGCAAATGCAGATGTGTTGATGCAGTACAAAAGGAGCAACTATTAATTAATTCGTTTGCTATCAGCGACAAGCCTGTGTGGTGACGTCAATCGCTGCTCCAAGGAAATTCGAAATTAATGGGAAAGAAAAACGGAACTAATTTGCTTAGCATTGTTGGTTTTGAAATGCATCTTAGGACGTTGACGTTACGAAATTCTTCTTTTTGGCGAGTTCTCTAATCAACTGCTTCGAATCGGAACCGAATTGTGGAAGTGCTATCGAACAATAGCTTTAATTATCAGTTGAGCAGTTACGTGCCCATGATTTTATTTGCTTCCAATTCGTTACCGAGTTTACGTTCTAAACTGAAGTAATCGACCAGCACGAGAAAGTTCACTAAAAGCGTGCTACAATTAAGACTAATTGGATTATCAGCACATTGATGTAATCACAAGTTACATTTGTATCTTTGTACTTTCAAAAGAAAAGTTTTAGAATCAGCTTCGACCTAAATTTTGAATGGTTCTCCAGCTGAATATTTAAAACTGGAACTGAAAGTACTTAATTATTCCAACTCAAGGTTGTCTTGCTTAACTGCAGTGCGAAGCCAAAGCAAAATAGAGGAATTGAACCCGTTGCGCTCTTTTATCGGACTTGTTTGCTGCAGGATTGGCAGCTACCTGTCGAGATGTGTACAAGTGTAAAATTGGGCTAAATTGGACGGTGCACAGGCACGACTTTCACTGGTTCCTACAGATTGTTTGGAAGGAATTTAAAGCTTTGTAGTATTGAAGTAAATAGAAAAGGCGAACCAAGCGCCTAAACAGGCAGAAACGTGCGTTTTCTACAGCATAAAAACCATCGGTAAACCAAATACTTTTACTATCGCCGTTTTCCTTATTTGCTTTGAGATTATACAATGTGATAAATCCTTCAGATTCGCTAAACTGGAATTTGTATTGCGGTGGGTCATGGTTGCATAAGTGAAAGTTCCGGACTAGCTTCCTGCTGATACCACGTTCAGCAGATATTAAAATGTCGATGTCACCTGTAGAGATTCTTTTTCGTCATACGTAACAATAGCATTTCTAGGCATTAAAACACCAACAATGACTTCATATCCTCAAGGTTAACCCTTCTCATGTAAATTATTTACATGTAGCTATAATCGACAACAACAAAATTCCAACTTTAGAAATCACTTTAGGCCTATGTCGCAATTGGTCAAGCATTTGTGATCTTTGAATAAAACAAAACTTCTTTTACATAACGTTTTGAGAACATTATTGCGGCCCCAAATTGGACGCTAAATAAAATCCGGTTTGCCACGCAAATTTCGAGCCTCTTGTTTTCTTCTGTCTCATCAAAACTGGTCTGAAGGCATTCTGACGTTAATTGCAGGTGAAGGCTTCCCATGAGATATGCAAAAGGTCGAAGATCCCCATGCTGGGCTTTGCGGAGACCTCAGGAGCCGCCTTCGAGTATGGACCCAAACCACTCAGGAAACTCGCCTCTGCTGCTAAGTAAGTGAATTTTTAGGTGTAATGTCATGTTAAGAACTGCCAGAATACAGTTGTTCAAGAATGTTTAAATTATAAAGGGAAAAATTATCTTTTTGCAATTACCCAAAACCCTTTCGCCCAACAACTACATGGTCCTTCCTTAACTCTCTGGCTTGTATAGTATGTATCACTCCATATTCCCGTGAACAGTCTTCTTGCGAAATACGCTTTACTCATGAGCGTTGATAAAATGGTCAAGTGGTTGTAAACAATGATATTATTGACTTTGTTCCACTTAAAAGTTACTTATATTTCGTTAAAATGCATACCAATCTGGATTGGTGTCAAGTATCGATAGATCAATTAGTTTTTCTTATCCAGGATATACAAAGGTGGCCATTGTCAAAATTACTTAATTTTGTAGGGAAATAGATTTATCGAAAAGCAAATTCATTGCAGTTTTATTCGTACCAACGATTCAAAAGATCAATTCTGTATCTATGTCAAGTCAACGCTTGCCTCAAAGGTGAAATTAAAGTTAGTCCAATTTAAGCACAGAAAATCTGGTTACTACAAAAAGTAGCCATGACCGAATGGCGCATATGCGTTTTATTACATAGAATCTATGTTGTAGTAAATGCGGAGCATGCGAAGGACAACCTGCATACAAGGAACGCTCCTAAAAGACCCTGACTTAGATGATCTACAATAATAAATTGCAATAATTTCCATGATATTTTTGTAGCTTGAATCATCATAATCGTCCTCACATTATGTGATGCGAAGAACTGGATAGCGAAGGTCTTGTATGCGTATGTGGATACCTTAATTTACACCCAAATATAGAAATTCAAGCTTTGGATAACTAAAAAACCTAAAAACTAGATCAAACTTTAAAACTAATTGGAGCGTACTTTGCTAATAATCAAATTATATTAAAGGCGGTAACCTAGTTCTGCAATGACGATAAGAAAGTATGATATTATTATAATGTAAATAAAATAATACGCCTGCTAATTGTAACAATTAAATTAAACTTCTCTAAATCACCGAAACATACATATGCACTTCATGTTTAAAAGAAGGCGTTAGTCCAAAAAGCAAAAAACTAATTAGGCGTGTTAGAATCTGTAGATTTTCTACATGAGAAGCTGAAAAATGGCTGACAGAATTTAAATTTGGACAAACTATTTTATCATTGTGCCACTTAAGTTTGATATGCGAATAAATCAGATTCCATATTAGCTGATTAGAGTGATTAGTGAGATTAAGACAGATTAGTGGATTAGCCTCTGGAATTATTACCGCACTGGCATTTAAAAATATCTGTTTTATGGATGTAAAACCTTTATAGCTCAGAGACAGTAAGGGAAGAAGTGCAAACAAGCATTAATCTTAAAAACAACAGCAAGTTTCCAGCCACACAACACAGGCGAACGTTAAACAATTTATCTTACGTCAATCACATTACTGATTAAACTACTTAATCTTCCTGTTTATCAGTTTACCACCTTAAGCTCTACATGACAACTGTGTTATTTTAAAATTGAGGTTTCTACGTGATGCTCGTGATAGTTGTTAATTTTGGTTTAATTGCATACATTTGAAAGCGTTTGGTCGCCAAGAGTGTATTACAATATAAAATGCAAAATAAGGTGCTAGTTTCCTTGAACAAGTGAAAGAACAATAACGATAAGAGAGAATTAAAAAGTAATAAAATAAGTGTTTCTCTATTGGTGTCTAAATATATTTCAGTATCACAAATTTGAAAAATTTTAAACCAATTTTCTGCTGCATAAAGTTGGATTTCCACCAAAATTTACGAAATAATTCTCGGTGGTGACTACAGGGGCACATTTAAGGGCCGGCCAACTACAGTGAAGACGGCTTGGGCTCATTACAAAATCTGAAATTCATTAATAATTGCGAAGGAGCGTCAATGAAACTTTTAATACAAAAAAAATGCCAGATAAAAACTCAATAGCTTAGTCAAAATCCATAACCTGAAATGAACTTACAAAACGGCTAGATCAAAAATAGTTTGCAGCAACTAACTATAATAATGGATATTTATTTATTTATTTTGGTACTCAGCCAATAGCCATTAGGCCAATTATAGGCGTCGCCGTACATTTTATGAAGACTTCCAACCCCACTAACGACTGTCATGATGTTATTATGACATCCGGGACCAACTATTTTCGTGGCAGCCGTATCATGAGGTGCCTAAAGCAGAAGTTAATGCTAAGAAAATATTAAAAGCATGAGGCGTACAAAATATAACGACACTGTATCTAAATTGACATGCACACAAGTAACACATATTTACAAATTACAATAAATAACGTAGCAAGCAAAACTAGAAAAGATTTGAAGAATCTCAATCGAGAATGATGGCACTTTGCACAATCAGTAAAGATATAGCTATGTAAACCAAAGGGCAACTCTCGCAAGATACCAACAATGGGTGTAGACTAGCTACGGATGCAAGCTCTCCACGATAACGAAGCGAAAAACCCACCGGTCCTCAAGACGCAGGCGAGCGCCGAAACGGAGTATAGCACGCAAAGCGGACACGTGGCCCCGAGAAGTGAGGTTAACAAAACTCCAGAGCAGCTAAGGGGGAAACAGAACCAAAGAGCGATAATAAAAGAGCAAACGAGACATTTTCGCACTTCATATATCGGGAGTTAAAGATACGGAAGTTCTCCAACAACGATCGACGGAATGTATGAGCGCCTGTCGCGACGGAACGGTCATATTTGATATGTGGCAGTTTCTTTTCTTCTTCTTCTTTGTTGTCGTATTTTGCTTCCGAACGTCGTGACCTTGAGAGTCTTACGTTTTCAGCCTGCTACTAAGAGGTGTGTGAGTTTGGCAACTTGATCGACCAATCCGTTTGGTGAGCGCACTCTCTTTGGCTTGGCAGGCATTTTGTCCTGATTCATAAGTTTTTCAATGCCATATCTTCTGATAACATGGCCGAAAAGCACTATTATTCTTCTCTGGATCGTCGCTAGTAGACCTTTGGTCGTACCTGGTTATCTTTCCATACCTTAGTAAGCCCTCTCATTGAAAATATCTCTTTCGCAGTCTCCTTTATTTGTTCTACGTACTCTCTGATATGTGACTTCATGTCTTACTTCAACGTCTTAGATTATGTTCACCTGCTAAGGTACTATTAGCATTTGGTCTGGTTTAGTCTGTAGCGTAGGTCCGGGCTCAATACGTTCTGAGAGGTCTACCAAAAATAGCAGAGACAGTTATATCCTTGTCTCACCCACTTTCCCGCATTATACGGTTTAAACATCCCATTTTCTATATTTATGCAACTATTTTATCTGTTGGCGACGCTTTTGCGTTAGCCAGCTCTTTTATAGACATTTGAACTGTCGCCATACTATTAAGATATCTAGTTTTGAAGTTACTGGTTTAAAAGGTTTTTTGCACTAATAACCTATAAACACACCATTATTGACCGATTTTTGTATTAAGCAGTTGATCACTATTGACCTAGGTCAACAATAATTTATTATTGAGCGTTTTAACCCCCTTCCTTTAACAACGGCCAGTACTGGCGTCACTGGAATTGTAACTGCCACTTTTTGACAGATGTCAAGCCTCGAAATTTAACTTATTAAATTAAAAAATTGAATTTATAGTGCCAGTAGTGCAAAACTAGTATACACATCACGGTAGAGCAATTTTATAGCCTTCGCACTTTATATCCTTCGGCGCTATGCGCCTCAGAATCTAATCTAGGGGCTCAGGCTATAATAACAGAGTTCTCTACATCGACGTATAATATACGATTACTACTACTCGTCTGCGTTTTTCATCATTCATTTTGTACGATCACAATATTGACTTAGTCAGGGTTTTTGTTGGAAGTTGTCAGTAAGTTAAAATATTGACTGATGGTTTTAAATGTGCTATAATTTGCTACGACTTGTGGAAGGTATGCTGCATCAGGAAGAAAAAAAATGGTTTTAATAATTTGCCGATACACTCAAGTTTTATGCCCCTTCTCTTAGTAGGTAAGTGTGGCATTAAATGCTTGAAAAAACACTTTTTGATCTAAGGATTTGATCCTTAGACTGAGTGTTTCATTGAATATAATAATACAACTACAGTTGTCTGAAGTCTTCCAAATTGTTGCATTTTTCATGAAATAATTCAGATAATTAGATTATTGATTGAGAGGACCAGGTTAATTGGTAGTTATTTACTGAAGGGTTGAAAACTTGTTGAAAGGCCAAACTTTCCTTGTAGCCTAAGGTAACTCACACAGTGAAATGAACACAGTTCTATGATAAAAACTGTATTGAAAATTAAGTGACACACATTGTGTTTATACATAAATTTCAAGTTCAAGTCTTCGCTATTTTGCTGGTTTAGCTAATTCAGCGACTTACTGGACTAGTTGTTCTATTGCTCTAGCTTACGTACGAATAAAGCTGTTATTTAATTACAAATACAGATAAGCACTTGCATTTGATAGCTCCTCAATTTATAGAAAAACCTTGAATACTTTTAAAGAGACATGTTTTTTGTAATTGTCAGTTCTAGATTTTTCGCATGTTGTTTAATGGAAAACTCATATACATTATCAAGTAGTAGATAGTGTCAAAACTACTAAATTCTTAGTTTTTTTATATGCAAGAGCAATTAACTCAAAAATTCAAGGTTATTTATTAGTTGAGCTTTTTTCTATAGGAAATGTACCTGCTGAAAATTTATTAAAACGACAGAAACCGTAAACTCACATGCCAAAATGCAAAATAAACCAGTTTGGGTCATTGTACGAACAGTTTAGCAGGAATTTAAAATCTGTTCAGTCTAGGTAAAAGGTTGTTCGTAACCTCTACTATCAACACGCTGGACTTTGCCAAAATTCTTCCTTTCCGGAAGTTTTATACCTAATTCTTCAAGATCACCTCTTCCAATCTTACTAAAATTAGTGTTGCTAAGATTTTAGCCGTCAACTCACACTGATCTGCCTCAATTTTACGTAACCCACCATTGCAGTCTCGGCAAATCCAAATCAGCTGCAGGTGCAGCTGCAAATTCAGACGAAGTAAAAGTCAGGCTACTTTCTGAGCCAGAAGACAGGCAGTCTGCTGCGCAATTCCTCCTTATACGAGTTTTTCCACCAGTGGCGGACTTGCCCGGGGGCAGAAACACGCAAAAAGTGTGTAACGACCGCGTTGCGTCACGACTGCTCACATTTCGCCAATGGCATTGTAGTACGCATCGCATGATTCTAGCAGCTGAAACGTGGAGGCACATCTCGCATACTTGAGCAGGAGACCTACTTGCAGAGGCTCGAGCCGTGCAGGAAATCGTCTATTGTGATTCATGAAAGGAACAAAAGGTTTAATGCCCACAGATGCGGTATATAGATGGAGGTAAAAGCCTCTGGTATAAGTTTCTTCTGAATTAATGCAGTTAACAAGAGGCGCTGCAGAGGCGTCATCAAAGATGCAAGTCGTTAGAAATTTGACATATCAATTAGAATAAAAACTAAAATTTCACCAATAACCTTACGTATACAACATTTTAAAGCCGGAAAATTAACAACAATCACGACTTGTTTAAAAAGTTGACAAGAAAGTTCATTAACCTGCTAAGGGGCACTTACATAAATAATCTACTCAACAGTCAACATAATACGCTCGATGTCTAGTAAAATATTGTAAATATTTGAGTGTAGTTTCTAAATTGACTGCAGAATGGATAAAACCCCATCTTGTTGAAGTCAAATCTGTTGTAGTTTAAATGCTTTTGCATATTTATTTACTTGTAACGTCAATTAAATATTTCCACTACATTATGGAGTTGCTATTTATTTTCCAGGCGAAAATTTTAAACTACATACATACAGAATCGATCCTCTTTTACCACTTGAAAGCAGTATCGAGGTTTCTTTCTTCCTTTCTTCGTCTGCTACTCTTTTCTTCCATATTTTTGTATCTTGGGCTATGTTCTTTGCTTCTCTTGTTATTCCTCTTTCGTACAGATCTACCCTTATCAATCCACTTTTTCCCAGTCCTACTTTTCATCTTTTCTAGATCCATTTTTCTTGTCAGATTTGTTTTGGTAATCCCATGTCGTTGATTCTCCACATATGTCCAAGCCAGTTTAGCCTGCCTTGATCTATTTTCTTTGTAAGATGTTTTAACTTTGGAAGTTCTTGTATTACTATGTTTCTTATTTTATCTCTTCTTGTTGTACCTAAAATGGCTCTCAAATATTTCATCTACTTCGTTTGCAGCTTTGGTTCCTGCTTCTTAGTGAGCGCTCACGACTCATTAGCATAAATTAAGGTCGGCAGGTTAACGGCCGACGTTATAAATTCACAGTTTAGTGTTAATACTTATTTTCTTTTTTCCTATAATACTATTCTTTATTGCATAGAACAACTTATTACTGGCACTCACTCCTCACTTGTCGCATTTTTCATTTATTGGAACCCCTAGGTATTTATACGGTCTTACCAGTTCTATTTCTTCTCGTTTTATTTTAATCCTGATCTCTTCTTGCGTTCTTCCTGTTACCGCCACTTTTGTTTTTCCGTGTTTATTACCATATTTATATCAGTTACTTTTTTATTCCATATATTTCATGCATTTTGTAGTTGTTCGTTGGTTTTAGCTACTACATGTATTGATTCCATGTTATAGTAGCCCTACACGTTCTTATTAATTATTATTAATCTGACTATTAACAATTTCTATCATTTCCTCTAATAGCATTAAAAATATATTTTTTTTCGATTATTCATTACACATTCTTACAGAATTCGAGCAGCTCCTATATATGCTCTTCATTGCGTCTAATTAACCTTGTTGCCTTTCTTTCTTTCAGTACTTCCTAGAGCTTTTGCCTTGGTACTCTGTCAAATGTTGTTTCAGGTCTATAAAACTTACGTACATTATTTTGTGGCTATTACTTTATCTGATAAGTATCTCACTGTGCAAAGTAAATCTTGTGTGCCTCTGTTCTTTCTAAATCTACATCATATTTATTATATTTGGCAACAGTTGCTTTCCTTCATTTCCCATGAATTTAATCATTTCTAGAGTTAGTCCATCGTTGCCTTCACTTTCTCCCAATTTCATTTTTCTAATGGCTATTTCCAACTCCGTTCCTGCGATATTATCATGTTCATTGTTTAATTCCTTCTCGTGTACTATTACCAGATAGTTTCCAATCACGTTCTTGGAAGTGTTCTTTCCATCTACCCACATCTTTATTTGTGAGTTTGTTCCTATCTGTATTTTAGACATATTTTATAACCCTGTTAGAACATTTTATGATTTTTATTAAGGTTTGGTTTCATATTTTTCCAGAATTGTTTCGACGATCTTTCTCTTTGCACTTTTAAATTTATTATTTACTCTACTATTTCTCTGTTCTTTATGTGCCTCATATTACTGTAACGTCGTTGTTTAAGTACCTTTTTCATGCTTTGTATTGTTTTGATTTCGCTCTCTATTCTTCCATCCCACCAAGCCGTTTGTTTAATTCTATAGTTGTTGATTTTCATTTTTTCTAGATGCTTTTTGCGTGCGGTTGTTATACCTGTCTTAAAATTATTCCACAGTTGGTGTACATCATGAGTTTAACTTGGAGCATCACTCGGAGAGGGAGAAGGAGAAACTAAACTCCACAACAATTTTAAACTTACATTGCAAAAGTGCAATTGCACTTTAAAATTAACATTTTGGAGGGGGGCGGGCACCGCCCCTTTGCCCTCTTCAAGTTACGCATATGTTGCATATGTTGTATTTCTGTTTCTATTAGTTTTTTTAACTTATATTGTACTTTATCTTCCTGTAACCTATACGTCTTTGTTTTGCAAATTCTGTTACTCTTCCATTGTTCATTATTTTGACCTATTTCTACTCATATCGCATCTACATCACAAACATGTGGTGTAGTCACTTCCTATCCCGTATTCTTTTTTCGCCCTTACGTTTACGGCTGTGTTCTGCTCGTATGTTTGTGTATGTCCTGGTGCATTAAAATATGTATTTGTTAGATTTAGGTCATTATTTCTGGAATATTAGATCAATTTTCCGCATGTGTCGTTATGTTTATTTCCCAATTTACCGTTAAAATATTCCATTACTATTATCTCTCCCTCTAATAATTCATAGGAATGATTTTTCGACCCCTTTTTTGTCCACTTCGCTCTTTGCTGTTTCCTCCTCTTGCACACTACTGTATATTTAGTGTATCAAGGTTTTCTAACTGCAGGATCCCTTTTCCTTTATTTTTTATTTTCGTTATTTCCAATATATGCAATTTTGCTTTACTACATTTACCCACATTTTTCTTTTTCTCTTAGTGCTCTTATATTCCACGTACCTATTTTCAAAATATCTTCTTTCCTTTTTTCCAATTTTCTTCGTTTTTCATTGCTATTCCAAAATTGACTGATAAATTCCAATGACACGAAGAACAAGTTTTACTACATACGTTAAATATGCATTAGTGCCTGTAGGGCAAATGTTACAGTTTCGGAAAAAAGCAGTTCATGTTATTTGGGACAAAATTAGAAACTTAAACAAATTAAATGTTATTAGCTAAAATTAGATTCGAATAAATTACTATGGTAATTGAGATTCTGATTTGTTGACATTGAAGAAAAGTAGAGCAGTTTTTTATTGCCTTTAGTATGCACTCAGTGTTATCTCATTCATTTTCAGGAGTTCTGGTTACAGTATAAAGTAACATTTATATTTTATTTTATAAAATGTGTTTTGTTCTAAATTTCGCATATTCCTTTAGAAAATCGAAAAAATCACTAAATTAAAGTCGTCTGCAATTCGGTTTGATTAATTCTACAAGAGCATCTGCTTAAATACAGATCAAGGTTCGAATACAGCTATAATTTTAACACCTTTGATATAAAATTGAAACTTAATTTAATAACGGATTAGCAGATAGCTTTTCTACTATTCAAGGCTCAATTACAATTGCAAATTAATTTAACGGATGAGGTAACCAGCAAATTTATTGGAAAATTATTCAGTTTGAAGCAATAAAAAATTAATTAGAAAAACTTCGCCAATAGGCCGACGAGTTAAAGACCACTTCATTCATGATATAAAAATGGAGATGTCAGCATACAGGGCGTTCATTGTTAAGCCTTGTTAGCTTATGAATTATGCAAATTGACCTATTTTGCAAAACCGGAAATTATTCGTTCATACTCAATGCCACAAGAAATAAATTGCCATTAATCTAACATAATATAGGAATTGCGTCAAAGCTAAAACGCAGAATTACTCTTCTCATTAAATACAATCCTTGAGCTATGATACATAGTTTTCAGAAAATTCCTTTTTATAAATTTCATTAAGATTAGCTTTTGGAAAAATACTGTTCTTTTTGACAATGATGTTTAGTTTACCATTAAAAACGGGTCATGGGAAAGAATAACCCACTTAAAACGATTTGTGATTCAGGGAATTACGTTTCCTAATTTGTGGTTTTCAACTGTTCTGTATCAGTTCGGAAAAATTGGAAAGCAATTACAATAACTTCACACTAATTCTTTGGCAAACTGATTTGAAAACATGCTCTAATGAATTGTTTTCCTCCGGCAATGGGGACCGTTAATGAGAAAATCCTTGCAATCTAATTGCAGTAGGCACGTAATGAAATCATTGCTGCATGCATATATTTGTTATCACGTTCGACCATTGAAGCCTGCAAAGGTCGGAGATCTGTATGGCTAATTCATGGGCAATTAGTTCTAAGAAAGCTGTAGATGGAATTAGCAACATTGAAGAGGGGTATTCTTCCGTGTTCACTTCGTGCTTTGTTGAAATGGCGTATTAGTGGTGTTTTTGGTATTATTCTAAAACTACGACTTGAAAAATTGATATCTATAATGCAGTGGTAAAATGATCAATAAAAATACTTAACGATCACTACAAACATTTGTCTGTGTTTCTTCCAATTGAAGCTTATAATGAGTCTCTTTCTCTTCTTTTCCTTAGGAAAATTGTTAGCTCTCATTCTCTGTTGCTTCCATCCAGGATTAAATATTTTTTTAAACATGACTTATTAGTGCACCAGTAAACAACATCATTCGCAAATGATCGTTCTAGAGGTGATTTACCGCTTGTAACGCCGCTTGGGTCAAGCATTCGAATTTCACTCACGTATGCAAAAAACCAAATCAGACGTGGATGTCGATCGAACGCGACGATTAAAATTTCGGGCGGTCTGCCGGATGTTCCGGAAATACCCTTGCCAGCTTTTCAGCTTATGATTCAACAGGAAGTAAAAGCGACAAGGATGGGCTAGATCTAGCCTCGAATTCCGCTATTGCCGACCATGACCTGCCGCGATTCTGTTTATAAACAGAATGGGCAGCATATTTGGAATGCCTTGAAAATTTGTCGCTTCAGAGAATGTTAAAGCGCTAAGCTAATTACTCGGTGTAGCTACTGTTTAACATGTAGACACCTTGAAAAATGTGTGAAGTTCCGATTCTACGCTTAACTATAACCTAAAAGTGGCCTTAACTAGTAATTGTTTACTACTAAACTAGTTTTCTAGTGTACCCCACGAGTTTAGAATTATCTTATTGAATTTTGAGTGGTGTAAACATTTTGAATACTTCAGAAAACTGTCAAATAATAAAACTGTAGTCTGGCATTACCACCTAGTTTGTGGTTTCTCCGATACCTAATTGTATATTTTTCTCTTTCTAGAATCTTCGTGGATATAGCGCTGGTGGTTACCTATTTCATGGGGAATTGCGTGTATGTCGTTTTCATCGCGGAATCCTTGGAACAGGTGAGTTATTGAGTTAAAGAATGCAGTATGGTTTATGCAAATACCGTACGCTGCTAAAGCCCACAACAATCTGAAGAAGTAAATCGAAGCATAAACGTGCCCAACCCAAAACCGCATCCGAACAACTGGCCGCGTATTGCTTACAAATACTTGAATTTTGCAAGGTTCATTGACTCCGTTTGATAACAATATAGTTACTGTCAGTCGTTATGGAAGCCGAAATTTGCTGTAAATGAGTATTGTTTGACGACATTTCGCGATATTTGTTCTTCCATTTAGATCTTCATGGTTTCATGTTTTCCTTTTTACTAAATGTTCTTTTCAATTCAAATATTCAAACATTATAATTAGTTATAATATATGTATATGCACTGATTAACTTACGTTGTATACAATAAAAATTTCTACGAAGTAGGATAAAATCATTAGTTTCTTAAGAAAACGAAAATGTATCTATTAGTTCTCCAGTTAATCGATTCTATACAAAATTTACTGAAATCGTAAATGGACGTGGTTGCCAAGGCAAATTGTAAATTAGTTCTATTCGTAACGAACTTGTATTTATTTGATTCAAAAAACGTAATAAGCCAGATTTTATTTTATCTCTTTCTTGTGGAGGCTTAGGATACTTTTCTTCTTCGTCTTATAGATTTTGCTGTGTTTTGGTATTGTATATTAATTACCTCAATTTCATTCTGTTTTCTATTTATGCCTGCCACTCTATTGGTCTTAACTTTTGCAAGTCTTTTGAAATGTGAACTTCTGATCCTACTCTTAGTCTGCTTCTTGATCATTTCATTCATGGTTTTCAACCTGAGATCTTCCTTAACATGTCTCCAGTTCGATTTCTGCATACGTGACCATACCATCATAATCTCTTCAATTTTATTATCTTCACGATATCTTTTCCTTTTTAGGACTCAGTTATTTTACTGGTCTACTACACTCGCAATTTGCATTTTCTTCAATCTTTTGAAGTTAAGGCAAAAATGGATTATACTATAATATAGATTTAAGATTTCATTCATTTAGTTTTTCGATTTACCACTGATCTAGTCAACAAAGCCTATCATATTACTGAAATTAATATACAGCGTGTTTAAGATAAGGAGGACCAGTGTCGGAATCTCGTTAATAGTAAATTACGCAAGTTGCGCAATTAAAGGACTAACAAAATGATGCCTAGAAATCCTTGATATGATTTTTCGTTTTTGAGTTTAAAAAAAATATTTGATTTTTATTTCTATTGTTTAACCATAATGTGTAGTACGTACATTGTTAAATTCAGAATAAAAGGGGCTTTTGAAATTTGACATTAGAAAATAAGGGCCGTATCTAACAAAAACAGAAGGTGATGATGATTGCTCGAAGCGAATCGTCGGATAAAAAAATTGATAACTTAATCTTTAAATTCACAAAAAGTTGCTACAAGGAGGCTTTGTCAGTTTTTCTCTAACATTAATATTACCGCCACAAAAAAGTATATAAAAAATCAAAACATTCTTTTTTATAAGATAACTCAAAAACAAAAAATCATACCAGGAATTTCTAAGCCTCATTTTGTTAGTCCTTTTTTTCCATTCAACCAACTTTGTATCTCTTACTATTAACGATATTTCCATACTGGCCCTCCTTATATTGGACACACTGTATACGTTGTGACATCCTTTGGTTCCATTCTATTGAATTTTTCTCTGTAGACGATTTTTATGGGTTTCATTAATTTCTTTTTAAATTTGAAGCGATGTAATTATACTAATTATAGTTTCATCTCTACAAGTCATTGAGGTTTATGACATATTTGAACGTTGCTCTCCAGTTCATCCTGTTTTGCGGGTTTCAATTTGTCTAATTTGTTATATCCACCGTTCTTAAGTCTTCTCTAACACTATTAAACATCTTTTTTGGACCTTTTATTTATCGAGACCAGATTGTTGGGCCAAGTTCCAGTGTTTTCAAATGAGGCTCTCCAGATCACCTCAAACTTCACCTTTGCCGTTGGAAACTTGTAATTTGGTTTTGCCATCATACATTGCTTTGTGCGTTGTGCCGTAGAACCGATAAGCCAATGCCTTCGATTAGCACACTTCAAGTATCATCGCAGCTTTATTTGCTGTGCCAATGATATTTGCTATTGAATTATCAGCAATCTAAAATGTTAGTTTATTTATTTATTTATTTATATATTTCATTCATTTATGATTCCGCTGGCCAGTTTATATTGAATAATCTGTGATATTTAGAGTAGATAATATTTTTATATTGCGTGCATTTTGCGTTATGAATGTTTTAAACTTGCTAAAAGCCATATATTATGTTGCATTATGATATTTCTGGATATTGCAACTATTTATGGCCATAAAGTACATTATGCCGCCATTGCTTACTAGAACCCTCATGATCTGGCCCTGGCTTTTTTCGAGGTTGTAAGTTCTCGTTTCTATCTTCGCCTATTTGTTGTCCTAAAGACTCTTTGGCGCCCTCAGAAATTTTAATTGAATTCTTACTTTGTATCGTAACACAGCCGGGTCCAGTGTAGCTACTCGGCATTCGAATGTGCCCACGTAGTTTTGTGATAATTTAGTATTTTTAAAATTTATTGAGAGTTTGTACATCCCTCATTCGCATGCTCTTCGACACTCTTTCGTTTTTTATTTTTAACATTTGTCCTAACCATCGTAGTCTTTGTGCCTTTATATGATGTGCGGTTCTTTGTAAAGAATCATTATTTCATTACTCACCATTTCCTCTTCTTACTCAAAAAATCTACGGATTATCTCCCTTTCTCACACATTCAATTTTAAAGATATTTTGTAGATTATATTTGTTTCTATTCCCTGCCAGTATACTTGCTAGCATTTAAAAGTTTTTACTTCTTCGTTTTCGTGATTTGGAATTGTTAGATATTGTCTCAGCCTAAACTCTCCCTCTGGGTAAATTAAATATTGTCTTTTACGCTTTTATTTTTAATCCGGCCTTCCTTGCTTCGTTTTCAATTTTTTTTACCCTTTCTATAAATTCTTCCTCTCTTCTGGCTATCATCATATCGTCAGTGAAGTCCATGCACTGATGCATTTTGTCCCTTTTTTCAATCCATTACTCGTTCTGAACTCCTTCTTGACACGTTTTGTTAATCTTATTAACTTTCTCGGTATATCCAATTTCTCCTTTGGTTTAAACAATCTTCTCTTGTTGCTGCACTCCCAAGCTAGCGGAAACTTTATATGTAAAGGTTGATATTTTATTCTTCAAACTGTCTTAAGGCGAAAATGTCGTCCTTCGCCAAACCTGATCTGGGTTCTCTCTTACTTTTTTTGCATTATTTTTAATCCTATCTGCTAGAATGTTTGCTACATTTCTGTAGATTGTTCATATCGTTGTGATTCTTCGTTTTCCAATAGCCTAGAACTCTTAGTGCGGTTTTGCTTGTTCTACTATTCTATTCCAGTCCTTCCCATCCTATATAGCATGCTCCAATTCTGTATTTTCATTTTTATTAGATCATCTTCTACTGCACCTTTTTATTTTTTATTTGGTCTGCCTCAAGGGTTTTTTCTAATTAGTTTAGATTCTATTATTTCTTATGCTGCTCTTTCTTTGTCCATTTTTCTTAATTCATACCATCCTTCGTCTTTCAATTTCTTCTTTAATTTTACAGTTCTTTCGCCTTTCCTTATTTCTCCAAATATACTTATATGTATGATTTTTCTTTCGAATCTTAGCAACCTTTCCTCTTTTTCTTTGGTCATCGCCCAGGTCATAGATCCGTATGGGCGTATTATGTTTAGATACGTGGTTACTTATCTTTTATTGTATATCCCCTCTTTGAACTTTCTACTTAAAATTTTGCATTCGAAGGTCGTTTTTGATTCTGCTGCAGAATCACATGAAATTGAACCGAATTGAATTGTATAGAATTGATTAAACTTGAACTTGTTGTAATTCTATATTATATGTTGTTTGTTATAACAAACACATTTCGGAATTCAAGAAAGGAAGGAAGGTTTTTCTCAAGAAAATTAGGGCAAATACTTATTAATTCATTGACATAAAACCTTCTTAGAATACGAAAGTAACTGGTAGATAGCGTAAGCTTATTATTAGCTAATAAAGCATGAGGTCGTTATTGATTGAAAGAATTACCAGTATTAGACGCACAGCAAATGTAATCTTTTAAGTACATGTTTACTTATTGCAATATTTTCTCTCTTAACAGTTGTTCAACTTTTGGATACCGGACACTACATTCTCAACGCGACAATGGATGGTGATAATAATGGCTTTCTTGCTGTTATCAGCCCAAGTTCGAGAACTCAAGCACTTGGTGCCCTTCTCCTTCTTGGCCAACGTCTTCATGGTGATATCTTTCGGTTTGACTCTTTACTACATGTTCCAAGACATTCCCGACCCTGAAGATCGCAAGCTCTTCTCGTCCTTTGGCCAACTGCCCATGTTCTTCAGTACAGTCATCTTCGCCATGGAGGGTATCGGTGTTGTAATGCCCGTGGAGAACAACATGGCCAAACCACAGCACTTCCTGGGCTGCCCTGGGGTTTTGAATACTGCTATGAGTACCGTAGTCATCCTCTACGCAACCATTGGATTCTTCGGCTATCTAAAATACGGCGAACGAACCAGAGCTAGCATTACTCTTAATCTGCCCGTGAGGGAAATGTAAGTTCTAGGCTGCAAAGAAATATTATTATAGACTAATTTATAATTTGCTTTCAGACAAGCTCAGATAGTAAAGCTCTTAATCGCTCTGTCGGTGTTCTTCACCTATAATCTCCAAATGTACGTGCCCATGGACATCATCTGGAGGAAGGTGGTGAACCACCGCGTCAATACCCCTACTAAAAGGCACATCGCCCAGGTCACCATGCGATGCCTGTTCGTTGGAGGAACAACCGCTGTGGCCGTCGCCGTGCCAAACCTGGAACCCATCATCGGCTTGGTCGGTTCCATCTGCTTCTCCACGTTGGGTATCTTAGTGCCGGCCGTGGTCGACACCGTTTTACACTGGGAGGGAGAACTGGGCAGGTTCAACTGGGTGTTTATTAAAAATGTGCTCTTGGCCGCCTTCGCTATCTTCGCCCTGGTTTCCGGTACTACGCAGAGTTTAAAGAGTTTGATTTAAGATCTATGTTTAGCTGCTGAACATTCTGAATTCGTTTTGGAATTCACCGTACCATTATTGCGTATTTGTGTACGCCCCGTAATTTATTGTTAAAGCAATAAGGCAGTGTAAAAATATTAGGTTATTTGCACTCACTAATACTACAAACTATTTCGAAGTGGATTCAAATCAATGTCGGGAACAGTTTAATGCGAAAACAAGCAATTACATCACGAGGCAGCATGAAAATTCAAATAAGAAAATAAAGAACAGTACTAAAGCAATAGAAAAAGCTAAGAAGAATTGTTTTGTTATTCAATAACAGGCGCCTATTTTTAATGATACCAAGTACCAAGCGCTGCCAATTTCTAAGACTGTGAAGATATTATATCAAATAAGTATTAGATTACGTCCTTAGAAGCAGATTTATACATGAAACCGTGAATTACGTAGTTGTGATAATTACATTTTAATTCTCTACTGTCTAGAGAGATTTTATTAATAACTTAATGATAATTTTATAAGCACAGGTAACACTAACATTAGCTTTTAATTTTTTAATAACTGTATCTAGTGGTATCGAAACTTGATGACGCTGAGGAAATCAATTTCACGTTTAGACCATTAGATTCAAAAACATATTTAAAACATAAAATTCTATGTTGTACTTACTACAATTTTGTTACAAAATTCGATAATTTTTACTATCTAGCGATTGTTAGATATTAAAAATTATGATTGATAAGTTAAAGTAGAAAACATTTAATACATTAGAATGAAGGTAATACGCCTTTCTAGTAAGAATTAGTTGCGAACCTTTATGGACAGCGTACAAAGAAACTAGTTTTACAAAATACAACTGAAAACCAAGGATTATAGGAATATATTTATTTAATTTCTATATACAAATCTGTCTTACATAGTAGTATACATCACATTCTAATGTTGAGCTATAAAAATTTTAATGTGACGCTAGTTAAGCTGTGATATGTTTGTTAATAAATTATTTTGTACCTAAAATTGTATTTAGCAAAGTTCCTAAAGAGTTGGTGTAACTAATACATATTGCGTTAGCTAAATAGTTTTCTAATATTTTAGAACAGTAACAGCTTGGTGCAATATTATTGTATTTGTTGTACCATGTAGTAGAATATCAATCTTTACACCTCACATTCTGGTGTCGGTAGTATTTAAAAATGTGCTAAAAATGTCCACCAGTATTATAAACACATCTCAAACTTCTAATATTTGTATAAAAACTCTTTTAGGTACTAACGTTGCACTTATCACTTTTCAAATTTGTTAATTTTTAACATACTAGTTTGTATTTATTTATTTGAAAGGTGCTCCTTGCTTGTTGAATTACACAAAAACTGTGTGATATTTAAATTAATAATAAGTATATAAAATTATATGGTAAAAATTCGCGAATTTGCAACGATTTGCAAAATTTTATCATATTGCATAGCTTTAAACCTTTAAGTTAAAAACAAACATGTGACAAACAATAAAACCAGATTTCATACACTCGTGTTAATTCTTTAACTGCCACCCTGGTTGCCCCAGCGAGTTGAGATTATTTCTACGGACAACCCTATCGCTCATGTTTTTGTCGTCGATTTGTGGGTATAAAGCTGGATACAGGACAGTACTGTTGAAATTAATTTCCGAAACCGGCTCGGCTATGCCCATGCGGTTGTGTTCCTTCACTTCTGTGATCGCCACTTTACCTGAAGAAATACTTGCAAAGCACAGCAATTTTTCCTTATACATCACCAGAACAAAAGACGACATCATTATGATAATCCCGGATATTATCAAGAACCATTTAAACTTATCCAGAAGGCCCAGTTGAGATAAACCTCCACTCAAAATATCCTTGTACTCTGGAGGTAGCACTGTGCCCTAAAATAAGTGTCATTACGTTCTCATTACTTAGAGTTCTTTACAAACACACTTCCTCTATCCAAATCATGGGGAAAACGCCTTCGCTAACGTTATTTAAAAGGTCGAAGTCCTCAAACCGTTTGAGCTCGACGTTCATTTGCAGCCTTTTCGCCCCTGCCACAGGACTTCCAGTAATCTGCAAATATTACTTTAAACCTTTAACTAGTGTTACATACTTCCACTTACCGGTTCAAAATATACAAAATTTTCATGGAGCTCTTTCTGGGGCTTTAGCCCCTGGGCGTATTTTACTAGCGAGGGGTCACCAAGGTAAAAATGAGGATAGGAGGCGAGAATAGGCCCCTTCAAACATGGGGTTAGGTCGATCAAACCACTCTTTGGGCACTGGGTTACTTCATTGTAGTTTTCGTCCTTTACTAATGGGCAGAAGCATTTGTTCTCCTCGGATGGTATTATCGCTTCCAGCTTGTTCGCGTACCTCCAGGTTGGAATTCCTTGGAACTCGACCTCCTTTTCAAAGCTGATGAACATTGATCTGAAAAGAGGCAAAAGTAGTGTAGAGAAATTTTTGGTAGAAAACTGTTTGAAGTCACTAGGTTACATACTATATCGCCAGAACGCGAATTTCGGTTAGGCAAAAGTCGTAAACAATTGTAGAAAGACTCTACCTACATCCGGATATAATAAAACCGCTAGACGAAGCATTATATGGTTGTTACAAAAAGAAAAAACTAAAACTAGAAAAATGTAATAGACAAATAAGCTAATAACATATACATATGAAATGGCGAATGCTGGCGGAAGCGTTAGTCAAACTAAAAGCAAACTTTCACAAGTTGAAGTTTTATAACACAAATTAGAAGCAATGGAGAAGGAAAAAGAAAAAATAACATTGCAATTAAGGGAATAATTGCACCAATCTATGGGAGGGAAAAAGCTGTCGAGGAATTTACAGAAACCAAACGAAAATCCTATAACATAAAATCGTTGCTCTCTTTGTATGTTTGCGTGTATGTTTGTTCGCTATCTCCTCCGAAGATACTGGCCCGATTAAGTTGTATAATGGCTTAAAATTTTGCTAATTTGTTGACTTAGATCGTAGGCCGGTTTTTATTTTCAAAAAAAGTGCGAAAAAGTTTTAATTTAATTAAATCGTGTACGTGGGCGTGGGCTGTGCTGCGGCAGTTGTTGCCTCGGGTGATTCACTATGTTCATATGCTATTACAGCAGCTGCTCATTGGTCCAGTGGTAGAATACCCGCCTACCACGCTGGCGGCCCGGGTTCGATTCCCGGCCGAAACACACTTTTTTAAAATTTATATTAATGATATATTAATTTAGCGAACCGAAGCGTAGTTCGGGTGACTCACTAGTTATATATATAAGGGTGAAATGGGCGTACAAGGTCAACACCAAAGGGAAAACGCTATTAATAATGGCAGAGTTGCAACATGGGAGCAAAACAGGAAATTATAAAGCTTAAAACTAACTTACGGCTTACATAGAGAATGACTTAACAAAAACAGAAAAGGATATGCAGGCTGAATTAGGAAGCATTGCTAGGAAGTCAAAGGGCAAAGGAAAAGAAGTAAGAGTAGGCTACCAAAAGATATCGAGCAATTGCGAGAAATAAAAGAGGAATAATAAAAAGAGGGGAGTAGGGGATACAGTATCAAACCGCCCTTTACCACAAAACTACTAAGTAGAAGCACCAGGGCAGCACCAATCACTGACGCAAAAAAGAAAAAAGTTGTGGAGTATAGGTATGTCAAAACCGAATTAACCCTAATAACCATCATTAAAACAACGAAAACTGAAATGGTTTGGCTTGCGTGGACGAACACATATTGATCTACAGCGTCTGATCTAGTAACAATCTAAAGATCATTATTGTCCACACAAATGTGCATGAATTTAGTAGAGTGGAACCAAGTAGAAATGAAAGATCTATTATTCACTCTGTGTGGATAAAGATAGATAACGTTGTAAGAACTAAACATGAGTGAGCAGAGGTCCAGAAATCTCAAGTGATCGTTATTATCTGCTAACAATACAAATAATGAAAAAGGCGAGTGAAAATATAAACGAAGTACCACTAGAAGTAAAATAAGTAACACAAAAAATAAAAAATTGCAAATTAAAGAATAGATATACAGGAGTTCCATCAAGGAATAATAGTACGGGAATTGGAGATCCACAGAAGAAAAGAGCAGCCAACTACAGGAGAAGAATCTTGGAAGTACTATAACGACACTATACTGAAAGCTACAAAAAAAACATGTGACAGGCAGGACAGAGCAGCTGGTCAAGGAGAAAAAGCGACTGTCTAAACAATACCTTAACATAGGAACAGGTGAAAAGTACGAGGTGCATAAGCTCCAAAGGATCACAACAAAAGAAATCGTATCACAAGGAAAGACAGCTGTCTGGAAAGAATTTGGAAAGCATATGGAGAAAAACAGCAGAGAGAACTAGAAATTGTTCTACAAAGTTTCGAAGGGGGACAGAAAAGACAAACCGAGCCAGCTGAAGCAAAGAATAAACATAACAAAATCCTAACGCAGGAAAAATAAATTCTGATAACCTCTGAAATGTTTAAGATTATCGGAGAAGCGGATTTGGTGGTTTACACCACTGGAACTGTTATGTTGTTTATTACTGTGGAATTAAGTTTAGTAAAATACAACCGTTTGTGAAAAATAATAAAATTTTTCATTACTTTAGAACACACGGACAAAATACAACATATACAAATTCGTTAATATTAATTTAAAATACAAATACGATACTGAATTATTTATTAATAACCTTCCTTGGAAACTGACATCGGTCCTCGACTTTGCTCTAATTCGGAATATGCAGAAAACGTGATATTAAGTCAAGTGATATTACGCGAAGTGATGAAGTGATCTGATGTTACATAAAAGTGATCTCAAAAACTAAGCAACTTGCGTTTATATAGGGTGCGACTGAATGGAAGGGACATTCCCTATTCTTTTGAGTAGAATATTATTGTCCAGCTAAGCTCCTTTTGCTCTGTTGTAGCACATGAGGTTGAAATAATTTCCGTCGAAACGGACTTTCTCTTTTTGAGCGTTTACGAATGTATTGTCCACCGCGGTTGAATTTCCCTTTTCGCCTGGTCTATTGTTAGTTGAGGCAAAAGGGTTTGTTGGCCAATATCCCTGCGTTTGCGACATAGCTCCGGCTATGCTAGAAATTGCATCGTGACGTTTAGACAAGTTAGTTTTGATTGTTAAATTCGACGACACCAATCGCACTTAACATTACAGATGTTTCTTATTGCACGCGTACAATTGATACTTTCTCTAAACTGTCACATCGGGAACTTCACTTTCACTAGCTGATTTAAGCACTTTAAGTCACATTTTAGTTTAGGGCCTACTCTTGCACGAAAGACGTTTTTAGGCCATTCATCATCGTTACTCTACATGGGATTGTCACTGCTGCACACATTGTTTGGACTGGTGTGGAAATACAAAAAGGTCCCACATGACTGTCTGATAGCAACAATATTGTCACTGTACAACAAAAAAGACAAGAGAAGCTGTCAAAACTATAGCGGAACTTCGCTGCTAAGTGTAGCTGGGAAACTGTATGAAAAAATACTGGAGAAACGGTTTAGCTTAATGATGCACAAAGTGCTTTCAGACCAAATCATAGCACACAGGACCACATCTTTACACCCGGATTAATCAGCGAAAAGATGACCAAGTACAATAGAGCAGCCTACGCTTCCTACATAAACTTGGAAAAGGCGTTCTACAGGCCACCAAGACATATTATCTGAGTAATATTACAAGAAAGACAAGTGGGAAAAAATTTAATAACTGAGGTGAAAGTATGTATGAGAAAACCTAGAATTTAATGACATCAGGGAACACGGAATCTCAAACGTTCGAAACCACCAAAAGAGTAAAACAAGATGGAGTTTCCAGTCCTTTGTTGTTCATTATCTTAATCGAGGACATAATAAAAGTGTGGAACAAGAAAACAGAAAAACTCCAACTAAGTTTCAAAAATATGCAGCCAGTAAAAGTATCAGAATGTGCATTTGCGGATGATGTCCTGCTGGCAAAGTCAGAAGATACCCTCCAGAGACGATTGCAAATAGGGAATACAGCACTAAAACCAAAAAAATAAATGAAAATAAATATAAACAAAGGCAGGGTAATGGCAATATTTAGCGAAAGAAAACTGCTAGACGTGAAGTTAAAAAACGAGAAGACCGAACAAGTAGACAGCTTTAACTACCTGTAAATTGTATCACGCTGAGATTTCATCAACAAGGAGATCGCGAAAGCAACATAATTAAGGGTTTATAGTGCTGCATATGAGCCAACATTGTTACATGGAAGTAAAACATGAAAACTTACAATAGACATAGAAGCAACATACATTCTCTGAGATGACATTTCTGCGAAGAATTAAAAGAGTTACTAAGAGGGACAGAATTAGGAACATGGAAGTTGCAGGTAGATCTATACCAACATATCTTATGATTCTGCCTAAGCTAAAAAACAACCGTACCCTGCTAGGCGAGGACTTTTGAAACAAAAACGCTGTGATTGTGATCAACTTCGGCCAGTATACTTGGATCTTTGTAGATGATTTAGAAAGAGGGTATAAATTCGCGAATGACATCACTGTGCCAGAGGAAGATAGTTCGAAGTCGCACCAAGTTGTGGTTGAAGAAGAGGACTCGAAGCAAGAAAACGTCGATTCTGTTTAAAGTGTCCTTGAAACAGCATGTGCGATCGTTGATCTTAAATCGATTATACCACTCCCTCTAACATCAACCAATGAAAAACGGCAAAATGCATAGTTAGGCATGTACTAACTTTTGATAATGTACATAGCAACTGATAATCACATACCTTCTTGACTAATAGGTGATAATCACATGCCTTCACAAACATCACGTTACCTGCTGTCAGTACAATTTTCATAACAACCACATTAACTGTACTTTTAATATTTAAAATTCACTATTCAAACGTTGTTTATTGACTCGTGATATAATCTAGCCGAATGCAATTTGTGTCTCTTGATTATCAAATCATTTCTGCTTCCACTCGATATATTGTTTTAGACAATATATCTTGTATAAACAGAAATGATTATTTGATAATCAAGAATCCACTAATTGCATTATATATGAATATCGACCTTCAACTGCGTGAAAATGAAGGAGTTAATCTGACATCTGATGAGAGAACTTGACTCAATCAGCTGCTCTTTAAGTACAAAAGTATATTTAATCAAGGTGGGAGGCAACCCTTTTCGCAGAACATTGCATACATATCGACAAACATCAGCAAATCTTCGTGTCTTCTTACAGATCACCACCTGTAAAACGAGAGTTGCTCAAACAAGAATTAGACAGGCTACTCAACGACGGCATCATTGAAGAGTGCGACTCTCTGTGGGAAGCACCTGTTGTTCTAGTTCCCAAAAAGAACACTGGAATTCGACTATGCATATACTATCGCAATAAATAACACCTCATTTGTTGAAACTGGCCGATACACTATCTGCGGCAAGTGAGTCCAATGAGCATGCGCGAGATATAAGGAAGCGACGGAGAGATTCCCCGCCATTTAAAATAGGAGATTTTGTGCTGGCCAAGTCGCATCTACTGAACAATGCGGCCAAAGGAACTACTTCGAAACTGGGGTCACGTCGTGATGGGCCTTATGTCATCAGTAAAGTCGCTAATCAACCACCTATGAGACTGCACAACGCACGAATCAATATGTTTCCTTGAGAAAATACCATGCATAAGATCTAACATCATACCACCTGGAAAAAAAGACATTCCTGAACCAGGGGCACCGAGTAGGAAAAGGGGTCGTCCCAGAAAGCTTAAGAAATAAAATCCTGGACACAAAGCCGTGACGTCTGTTTGATACAGAGGAGGGAACTGTAAGGCAGGTTCAGATTGAGCGAGTCATTTCACTGATTAATTAGTATAATTGTAGTTTAGGCATACGATATTTTTCTTTTGTTATAGATCTTTTAAGATTCTGTCATTCTGTGGAAGAACAGGCGTCTTATGCCTGAACTGTGCCTTGAGATTACTTGCTTATTAATCTGGTTGTTCGTTACTATATATATTTTTATTTACTTACTCTATACATTGGCAAGAAATAAAGACTATTATTATTATTATTATTATTATTTAAGTAAGATCTGCCCACGACCCGAGCCCCTAAAATTGGGGCAATTAGCAACCGTGCGAGTATAGGCTTGTACACATTTCAGCGTACGGACGTCATTTATTATCAAATTAATTAATATTGTTTTCGTTTCGTCTTTTATTATATGATTGTTCAGTAAGGGTTGTGTTTTATTTGTTGTTTTACTAAATGTTTTAAGAGCAGGAGACCTATAAGATGCGTTTTTTAAATTTTTTTAGGCAGCCCCCTCCTCGTGATGAGCTCTGGGTTATTTTATGTAATCATTAGCGTGAGAAATAAGCGAATACTAACTTTACTACTAGTGTAAAGTTTGAAAAAAATCGTTAGAGCCGTTTTTGAAAAAATCGAAAAAACTAAAAAATCACAAGAGTAAACACCATATTTCCGGTTATGAAATTTTCTTCAAAAGCTTGTTGTTGCATCTAGATAGTACACAAAACTTATATACGCCATACCTTTTTTTATTTTTGTGATAATTTGTTCACAGACAGACACACACACACAGACAGGCACACCGACAGACAGATCATTGAACAAAAACATGTTTTTTGGATTCAGGAGACTCTAAAACGTGAAGATCTGTTGAAAACTCAATTTCAAATGTTTGGGGTAAATCCAATAGTTCTTTTATCGTAAAAGGAAGTAAAAAGTTACACGTAAAAAGCGATCCATCCTAAGATGTATTTCCCAATTAATTCTGGTGGGGTTGACTCTATCAAAAGTTGCTTGTTGTGTCATTGTTTTATTTTTGTTCAAACTTGTTGAGTTGGATGGTGCATAGGACTCGTTTAGCTTTTGCTATTAAGACGATATCGACTGCGAACCTGAGGTGATTGAATGTTTGCCCATCTATCTTAACACCCCAATATTTCCAGTGAATTTGCTTAAAGTTGTCTTCCCATGCAGCTGTGAGTTTTGGGGATATTGTGTTTTCCCCTCCAGATAGTTTGATAGGATTTGTACTTAAAGACGTAAATATTTGCACTGTCATCGTGTTTTTTGTAGACGTTTTGCAGCACGTTTTTCTACTTGTAGTTAATTTTGTAATTCGTTACTGATTCTTCTATGGCCCAGAATTCGATGCTAATCGAAGGCTTTTCGATAATCAGCGAAGAAGAAATAGAGAAGAAGATTGTATTCGTTGTCTGTCTCAATAAGAATTGTTATTGCTAAAAGATGCTCTGTTGTGTTAAATTCTTTTCTGGAACGGACCTGTTCCACAGGCTGATAATCGTGGAGTTGTGTTATTAAACGGTTTGTAGTTTTAGTTTATATAATTTCAATAACAACGCAATAAGCCTAACATTCTGAAGATGGAGGAGGCATTTTTTGTATCAGAATAGTTAGTGTGTCGTTGCACTCATCTGGTACATCAGTCTCTAATAGACATTTGTTAAATGATATTTTAAAGTTCTTGATTATTTCTTATCCCCCTTGTTTTATAAGGTACCTCAGTGCCCGTAAGATGTTATTTTAACCACTAGCTTTATTTCGCTTCATTTCTTTAGTTGTCTTTCTAATTTCATCCTCAGTTGTGTCCGACATTTCCTCAAAGTTGACGTTAGTAACTATACGTGCAAGGTTCTTTTCTGATTTTGCAGATGGTTCGGACAATAATACTCAACAAATCGCTTGATACTCATTTAGTGATGTCGGCGATTTTCTTAAGTTATTAGAAACCCTACTCCATCGAGGTTCTCGTTGTTTGTTCCCCTGCGGTAGAATATGTGTCATGTGAGTACTAGACAGTCTTTTCCTTTTCTTTTAAATCCAGACAATTGATTATCTACAGTTCCAGTTCATTCGCAGAGTTTTTCATTTCTGCTAACGATTATATGTTATAGGTTGCAATGTCCAGTTTTGTGCTTGGTATATATTTATTTTTGTGGCAGCTTGATCTAATCCAGTGACCTTAACCGTATCTGACCACTGGTCTGGCCAAAATCCGTAAAGCTGCTGGACACTGGTGGCCTCAGTTGTTTATCTCCTTTCATACAGTTTGAGGGTAAGTGGCCACATGGAACTGAAAATGGTAGGAGCGATTTTCAAAGATAAAAGAAAAATACCCGATTAAGACAGACAACTAAGGTCACAGATCACAGTAAATCATGCATTTAAATTGAAATAGAAATGGGCAGAACACAACGAAAGACATCAAGAGAATCGTTGGAATCATATCATTTAGAACTGGTGCCCTTACGATAACAAAAGAAATAGAGGAAGATCACAGATGCGTTGGGCGCATGACTTAAAAAGACATACAAGGTTAGCTTAAATACAGGTAGCAAAGAATAGAGAAAAATGGAACGAGTTAGCTGGAAGAGAAAGGCTATAGAAAAGGAGAATATCTGTTTTACATTACCTTTATCATCGTTTGATAATCCGTTTGTTTTTATTTGTCAGTATTTTCTTCAATCGTTTTGTGCAACCCGAAGGTATTGCATTTCTCATTACATCTTCTATTTTTGTTCATTTGTCAGACAACCGTTTCTTTATTCTTTCATCATACTTCCATAAAGTCAAGTATCTGTTCTGTTGTCAATTGTTTTTCTTTGGGTCTTTAAATAATTGCTATTAGCTGTTCATAAAGTTGTCATCGTCCGTGTCCTTCTTCTTCTTCTTTTTTCTCATCTCCATATTTGCCTAAACGGCGTAGAATGCATCGGCCACTTTTTATAAATGTTTCTGTTTGTTGTCATTATGTTTAACTCCACCATCGTTATTCCCCTTTTCCTTGATATGTCGCTGATGTTACATACATATTCTTCTTTGTATTCCGCTAGGTCGTCTGTCTTCCGTTTTTATCTCCAATACTATTCTTGCTATTCGGTATTCAGCCGTTCTTTTTTGTGCACGTATCATTTTAATTGCCAGTTCCTCCCTAAAAGTTGAATCTTTTATCGTATCTGGTGTTGATTTTTCAGTTATTTTCCTAAGATATTTCATTTCCACCATAGTAATTGTCCTTAGTCTTTTTCTTAATTTGTTTGTATTGTATTGTATTATCTTCTGGTATCTATGATTCTTCCTTATCCATTTGTATTTTTTTTTAACTGAACATTGATGAAAGTTACGAAAAATTTATGATCAGAAGAAACCTCAGCTCGGGAGTACATCTTAGCTGATCTTACTGAGTTCTTGAATCTACGACTAATAAAAATAGAACCAATATGCTTTCAAAACACCAAGTCGTCTCTTTGGTAGTCAGATAGAGTAGTTGCAATTATGACCTCTTTGTTTTGGGAAAACTTTATTAATCGTTCTCCTTGTTAGTTCCAGCCTCCAAGTCTCTCTTTCTTTACTTTACCTTGGCCGACTTTAGTATTGAACTCACCAATTATTGCTGAAGTTACTTCACGCTTTTTGGAGGATTTAAGGGTGTAGTCTAGATGTTGATAAAAAGTTTAAATTTAGATCCATCTTTGTCGGTAGAAACATAGAGTTTACATATTGTTGATTGATTTATAGGTGTCGACATGTCAACATAATGATCCGTTCTAAAAATGGTAAATAGATGTGACTGATTTATTTATCTCTTTATTAACAATAATGGCAATGCCATATCGGTAATTTAGATCGTCATTTCCCATGTAGTTCATCATTCCATTCCTAGTTAGACATTATTTGCCTGATCCTGGCCATTGAGCGTCACTTATTCTAAGGATGTTGATTCCTAGCCTTTCCATTTCAAGTGCAGTGTTTATCAGTATTTCTGGTAGGTACATATAATTTGTTCCTTACTTTGGAATTCTCACAGCTGTCACTATGTTTCTTCGCACTCTCTGATAATTTAAGGTATGTTAGGAACTGACACCCAAATTATTTATTTTCTTAGCATGACAATTGTACTTGGTGGTTTTCTGTTGCCTTCCGTATCGTAGTACCTTAATCATACATCTGCTACAGCTCTGCCCATGGATATTCGGTTACAAGCTTTGGCGATGTTACCTTTTTTCTGCCTTATTCCGAATTGGTAAATCATTTTATCAGGAACATTTATGAGCTATCCTCTCCACTTACTCTTATAACTAATTAAACAAACTGTATCATACCTGCATATATCGTGACCGAAGGCGTACATTCTTTCTGGTGGCGTCTTCAGAGGATAGAACAGGGTTGAATCGCTACCATTAATCATATTGCAAGCACGGCCTGCCCATATTCCTAGATTTGGTTGCCCTTTGTAGGATAGGACGTCTCCTCTGGTTGTGTTTTTTATTCCTCTACCTATTACAAATGGCCCGCTGAGTGTCGTATTCATCTAGAAAAATTGTCAATTAGTGTAGAAAAATCTAGTTTAAGTAAGCACTCACGTATGAAAACAAAGAAAATTTGAAGTCCTTGCCACTAAATTCCATCGTGGGGGGCAACATACCTTTCATAGCGCCACAAACGAAGTCTAAAAAAATACTTTGGGTAAGAATAAACAAAGATTAAAATTGAATGAAGTGATTATGAAAAAGATGATTAAGTCCTAATTTTTCATGAATACTGTTGTCGTATAAATATAAGACACTTTTTATCAAAACACCAAACACTAACCTACTTCGGGGTCATGGCACGTGATGAGTATCCCCTCGAACAAAATTTGCTTTGCAGTTGCACGGACAAATACGTCTTTAGCGTCTTTGTACAAATATGGGACGGCATCGTTTACAGTAGCCATAGCTGAGGGCAATATACTATAAACTTGAAGGGCTGTGCTCTGAAAAGTTGGCCAAGTAATCAGTCGTCTTAAGAATTTCAAAATAGAAATTAAATATATTACCACTAAAGCACCATTGACCATAACTATAAAATCATCTTCAGATCGACAACCAGACTCCTTTTGGTTAAAGGTGAAGCTTCTCTTTAGCATGTACGTTATAGTATCGGATTCTTCATCAATGCTAACATTTTCCCTTGACCAGTATACACTGCAAATTAAAGATATTAGAAATGTAGTTAGGGATTTGGTTAATCAAAAATAAAAATACATAATAATGCATTTCTGATTTGTTCACGGTTTGTAGTGTAGTGGATCAAGCCTGGCTTATCAAGTTTGAGTTTCTTCAAAATATTTTGGCAAACTTTAATTAATTTATATGATTTTTAATATATTTACAAAGCAACAGCGGAGGTTTCTATTGTATGAATTATTAGTCTTGCTTGCGTTTTTAATTTTGAAGTGTTGCTCGACGTATGCAAAACAGGTTTTTGACCCGATACACTTTAGCTCAAAACAATAACTAATAACCATCTAATAAATAATCAGTTTGTACGGTTATGTATCATGTAACGTATTTAAATTCGAATTAAGTGTTTTAGACATTAAAACTGGTGTGCTAATTAAGTGACGCACGCAAAAAGTGCATCATTCGCGATACAAGTATTAAGGGAAATAGGTAATCCCCTCATAAAATTGTACCGGCGTCCAACAGTTATATAGGGTACTGATTCCTGCGGGTAAGCTGCGACGGCAGGGACTTGGTGCTTTCAAAAAGGGCTTCAAAGCAATGAGCGAGTCCGGAGGAGAGCAAATTAAGTTACCAGTCGATACTATCTTCAGCCTGGAACAGCGACTTTCAGAAGGTAGAGCAAACCGTCTAGCTAGGTGAAGAAGTCTTCCACAACTGAAAAATTACGGTGTTGACCTCGGCGTCGGCATGTAAATTTCGGGGAAATTAACGAATTACATCACATTGGTCAGTTCGCGTTCCTGGGAGGCGACGTTTTTTGAGTTCCGACCATGAATTGAGACGCTTTCTGACGTTAAACACCCGTTTATCGCTTGTATGTCGAATTACGTTTGGGAAACCCGGTGAAATACCGATTCAGGGTCGGCCTTCTGAGGGGAGGGGGGTCCAGTTCCATTTGAGATTCGACTATAACACAATTTACCTTGTTTTCTTTAATTATTATTTAACTATAAATGTATGATGAATAATATAAATGATCACCGTTTATGTATGTAATCGCCATTTATTTATGTGTTCTTGTTTTATACATTTCTGTGTAAAGCCACTATATATATGTATTACGCCTATTGCAAACAGATTGGCTTTTATTGGAGAGGAAGCATGGAGTATTACATTCAGATCCTTGACTGTGGTGGTTCAACTACCAGAGCTTTGTTGCATGGATTAACCTCAACCTCGACTCGGAAGCAACAGTAAGAGATCTCGTTTTGTAAACTGAGGAAGTTGGCAAAAACGAGGCAAATAATTATTCAAATATTAAGGAGTAGACTTCTTTTCAATACGACTTGTAACGGTGGGGTCCCAACCACATGAGGACTAAATAGGTCTCGTTGCAACACGGAAGTCCGAAGTGTTCATGATTAATTAGTACTAACGATGAGTTCAGTCTAAAGTTTTGTTTCAAATAGAAATGAGATAGTATACCGTAACCCAACATTTTATTAACGGTGTTCAATATTTTGCAGTTTTTCGGTAAGAGCTTCACTCTGGATCATGCATTGTGTCCAAATACATTGTGGACATTTTTCTTTCACAAGCACTTCTAATTTTTTATATGGTCCAGATAACGCTCCTATATATTTTTTTACTGTAAAGACCATGCGTTGAATAAGGAAAAACGTCAATGAACAACCCACCAAATAAAGGTAGTAAAAACCACCAGATATAGATAATATCCAAAACAGCAGACAGTATCCAAAGTAATATCTCTATTAAAAAAATTAACGAAATTATTGTGAAAACTATAGGGGCAATCGTTTATTAACAGCAAGACCCACTCAAAAATGTTAACGAATAAACTACGTACAATATCTGAAATACTGGAGGGCGAGGAACAAAATTGTTTCTGAAAAAGCTAACCATTCACAGGTGGAGTTACATTCTTAAAGTTTATTTTTATAAGAATGAAAGCCTTGGGTTCCAATTTTAAAGATTATAGAGCCACGGTATCCAAAGCTTCCATAAATATATTGGCAAAGACATGTGAAAGAGGCGAACCCATAGCCGCACCAGAGATGTATTTAAAGAACTGCCCTTGAAATAGGAACTAAGTGGAAAAGCATTTTTCTATAAGAGCGGGTAGATAAATACTGCTCCCTATGCTCTAATAACAAGTGTTGGATTATGACTATGGAATCAGAAATAGAGAAGTGACATCGACATTCACAAAGTAAATCACATTCGACACGTTCGAATTGCGAACATACATTGACGATTTACCAGTGAACTTTGACGATAGTGTTTAAATATTTCGGTAATGAGTAAGTAGGGGAATCTATGGTACTGATAATGGGCCTGAGGGGAATCAACTTCCATTGAATATCAGCGGAAAGATCTGAACATTTTACGAGAGAAGTGACTTCCCGTTCTTAAACCATCTCAATAGTCAACATCCAGACATTAAGTTCATCATAGAGATAGAAAGTAACCATATTTCAACCCGATAATATCCATGCTGAATTGAATCATAATCGGGAAATTCTTAGAAACAACGGTTACCGTGCTAGGGATATACAGTCTGCCATCAATTGCCATTTTTAACCACGGCCAACCAAACCTCCAAAAACCGATGCTCTCCCAGAAATAGTCTTTCTTTCTTATATCCATCAAGATCCACCGATCGGTAGGAAAGTTTCTTAAAAAACAAGATATCAAAACAGTATTCAAACCCCACAGGTTCTTCCTTCAGCAAAAGATAAGTTAAACAACATATCATGTTAAGGTGTTTATAGGGTCCCTTGCTCTTGTAATGCTGTATACATTTGGAAAACAGGACGTTCAGTAAAAACTTGTAACTTTGAGCACCAGCGTTGCCTTAAGTCGGATCCTATTTCATCATCCATTCATCGCCGAACACCAACGCGATACCGGCAATAAGATCCTTTTTGATGACACTGGTGTGGTTTACACTTTGAGTTACTCTCCTCTTTCGCTTACCTCCTGATGAAGCCCCTTACGAAAGTGGGCGAAACAGTGAGTTCTTTGACCTCGATCATTATCGAGAAAGGACTTCCGGGATTAGACTGTGTCATTCTCAGTCTAATTCCGGAAGTTCTTTATTACGTAATGACAACGGCAGTGAAAGCCTGCAAAACCAAAGTATAGTAATGATGAAAATTTTGGAACTCAAAATTTTTGCGAAAATATCCGTTTCCGTGTTTTTCAAAAAGTAGTTTTCGAAGTAATGTCTGTCAGTCTTGGGTCTGCCTGTATCCTCTTTACAGCCCAGACGATTTAATTGATCAAGTTAAAAATTTATATCTACGTTTTTAATATACATTCGGAGATTTCAGTGTTTTGGCCAATATCGGCCAACCGGAAGTGGTACTTTACTTTTATGTTTTTTCCGTTTTCGGGGAAATTTTTATAATTGTTAGATAAAATTATCTATAACAAGATCATATTATATAATTATCTACAATTGTTGTTAAATACAGGTAGCTATTTATGATACAAGTGCTAAAAGTGCCTGTTTAGTGAACGAGACAGTTTCACAACATGTCGAGTGCAATAACACATTTAGCACGAGTTTGCATACAACATTTTTTCTAATACTGTAAATATCGATTTAACAGGGGCTTACATTTTTGACACTTATAATTTATATCGTAATAAAAAAAAATGCAGTGGATAAGTAGCCGACACCAGTGACTATTTCTGCAGCCAATATTTGTCAGTTAGTTGACACAAGTAATAATTTTACTTTATTCATTATATAATGCTCTAATTAGTTAAAATACCTTACCTCTAACGAAAGAAACAACTAGAGTAGCTTTACCACCTCGTTTTCAGTTTAATAGACGTACATCCAAAATCAGCTACTACCGAAACTAGATTACATTAAGCGCATTATCACAACTTATGATATATTCTCTTTATCAGAAACATGGCTTTCACTAAACGTAAGTAATTTAAACCTTTCAATTAAAGATTATAATTTGATACGGCAAGATCGAGATAGTCGGGGTGGCGGAGTTGCGGTTTACATAAAAAACTCCTTGAAGTACAAGATAATTAATACAAATAATAACATAGAGCAATTATGGTTCACGATTAAAAATAAATCTGAAATATACGTTTTTGGGGTAATCTATAGACCACCGTCTACAAATTATAAAACATTTGTAGACGAACTTGAGACGTCGTTTACATACAACCATATCGGAAAATATCATTTGTATGGGGGATATAAATATTAATTTGTTAGCAAAATCAAATCCACCAACGAAGTATTTTATCGAATTCTTAGAATATCTTAATTTAAGTCAACATATTTCAGAGCCAGCTACAATAACTTAAGATTCAGAATCACTTATTGGCGTCATTTTATCTTCTGATCCACCTCTGGTTAAATACTCGGGGGTGGAAGTTAACAATGAATCTGATCATGAACTCGTGTATTGTACTATTACTGCAGAGGTAGTTAAGCAAACCCCTGTTGTCAGATTCTATCGTGACTTAAAAAACTTTAACTTAAATGAATTCGTAAATGACTTTAAGCTACTACCACTACAACAAATCTTTTATGTAAATGATATTAATGCAAAAGTCAGTATACTAAATAGCAATTTAATCAAATTGATTGATAAACATGCGCCTTGGAAAACAATAAAAACTACAAAACCGCATATGCCTTGGTTAACTGACAATGTAAAACTAATGATGAAACTAAGGGATAAGCAAAAACTAAGATTTAAAAAGTCAAAAAGTGTTGTTCATTGGGAATACTATAAATCATTAAGGAATCTGACAAGTGCTAGTATTATAAACGAAAAAAAGGCGTACTTTGCATATAAGACAAAAAATTGTTTAACGAAACAATTGTGGAAAGAATTTAATCACTTAAATGTTAAACACATGCCAACATTTAAAATTCCCGCAACTATGTCTGACCCAAATTGAATTAATAACTTCTTTATTGATAGTGTTCCTAAATTGCAAGTAGATGAAACTGTAAAAGATTTTTATTTAAATAACTTGAGAAGGGAAAGTGCTGTCAAATTTTCTTTTGTATCTGTATCTGAAGATGAAGTGGCTCGCTATATTGGTAATATCAGAAGTAACGCGATAGATGCAGACGGAATTAATATCAAAATGATAGCTGCGTGTTGTCCGCATATATATAAATATGTTACACATATAATTAACTTCTGTTTAACAGAAAGCGTTTACCCTGACATTTGGAAGCACGCTATTGTAACTCCGAAACCTAAAACTAGTGATCCGGCAGAATATTCTGATCTTAGACCTATAAGCATTTTACCTACCTTTTCTAAAATTCTCGAGAAAATTATGATTAGTCAAATAATGCACTACCTAAATACAAATAACCTGCTATCAGATATACAATCGGGATTTCGACCTTCTTATAGCTGCACCACTGCACTGATGACCGTTACTGATGGTATTCTTAAGGCAACTGATACTGGAAGTATCACAACGAGCACAATAATTGTAAGCCTTTAAATGATATGTATATTATGATTACTTATATTATGCTTTTTTTTTCTTCTTTTCTTTAAATTACGTTTCGTACTTGCTAGTATATATGTGCAGGGTTTAGGTGTTAGAGCAGAAAGTGGCCTTTTGCCACTATTCTGAACCTCGCCCTGAGTTTGACTGAAATTTTGTTTTGTTTTAACTGTTATATATTTAGTTTTGTATTTGTTTCAGTCAATAAAGTCACTATTATTATTATTATTATTATTATTATTATAAGATTAACAATACTCACCCTATTGGATTATAGCAAAGCATTCGACACGATTAACCACGATCTGTTGTTTGCAATACTTCAGTATGTAGGTTTTTCTCTAAATGCAATGGATTTATTTAAAAGTTACTTTAATAAAAGAACTCAAAGTGTAAATGTGGACGGTAATCTTTCCTCAGCACGAACCATATTGCAAGGCGTGCCTCAAGGTTCGATTCTCGGCCCACTACGGTATGCTTTATATACTTCAACATTTTCTGAATTTGTTGAACATAGTAAGATGCATATGTATGCTGATGACACGCAGATTTATGGCTCATTTCTACCATCCGATTTTAACCAGAGAATGACAGACATCTTTAGCGACTTGAATAAAATATTTGATTTGTCAACCAAACATTGTCTACTTTCAAATCCATCGAAATCCTGTGTTCTTGTGCTTGGCAGAAAAGTTTTTTGCGAAAATGTAAAACCTTTAGTTCAAATTACAATCAATGGGTCAGTAATACCACTAAAAGAAAAGGCCAAAAACTTGGGCCTTGTTTTGGACAATATTTTTAGATACATGACTCATATAAACAAATGTATACAAAAAGCATATCTGAATCTGAAGCTACTGTATCCACATAGATTGTATCTAACTAAAGATCAAAAGAAATTGCTGTGTGATGCTCTAGTGCTCTCTCAGTTCTCATATTGCTCAGAGATATACTCACCTTGCTTAGATTATGATTCAGCTGAAAGGGTACAGAGAGTTCAAAACGCTTGCCTAAGATTTGTTTATTGTATTCGAATATTTGATCATATTTTACACAAATTAATAGAGGCTAAATGGCTTAACATGCAGAACAGACGCCTACTACATACAGCTTCATTATATAATAAAATAATTATTAATAAAAAACCGCCTTACCTATATAATAAGATAACATTCCGAACGGATGTACATAATTTAAACTTAAGACACAAGGGTATTATTACACCGCCACAGCATAAAACTGCTCTTTTTCAACGTTCATTTCAATATAACATCAGCAATATATACAATGAAATACCATATCCGGGCCCATAAGGAGAAAGACTTGAACTTGTGATTACGCCTACTTAACTTTAAATAAGCAACCATCCTTACTCTTGTAACTCGGCGGTTTGACTCACACTAGGTATCTGCATTCCTAAACGATAATGACCTTTCTTGGAAAAGGATTAGTTTGCCGATCACCGGAATGTTTCAAAAATAGTTTTTCTAGCAATTGGCAGGCAGTGTCGTGAATAAGTATACAATATACATTCTCCATAGCTAAATGCAATAATAATATATTAACAAATTCATATTTTGAAACACTGAAAGATGTTTACTAATGTTGTTTAATTATAATATGGTTTTGTCTATTGTACTCTTTTTCTACGTATTATTTCGGTGTATTATTTATTGGAATAAATCAAATCAACTAATACAATAATAAATATTATACACCAAGTGAATTAAACATATGTTTATTAACTAAAAGATGTTAAACTTACGAGCACGTAGTGCGAGTGAAATCATATCTTTGAGTTAATAAATGTTTAATTGACGTGGCGTATATATGTTTTTACTCAATTTTGAATAAAAAATAAAAAAATATTCAAATTAAGATATAAACTTACCCATTCATCGGCGATTTGATCTAAATGTTAGTAATTTAATGTATATTACACACTACCAAGAGAAAGAATCATTTAATGTAAATATTTGTAGAAATAATAAAAATATATTGTTCTTCATTGACACTTTTTTAATTCTCTAGTGATTAATAGTTATTTACTATACACGTGGGATAACAGCATCATTAATATACGTGTGTGTAAGTTACAAACGAGTGCGTAGCACGAGTTATGTAAGCACACAAGTATATTAATGATGCATTATCTTTATCAGATTATCACACATGTATTGTACAAAATGTTATCTACGACTGCCTAAAATTGAGAAAAGTGCATTAAGAGAAATGCCAGATCTGTCATTTTCAAAAATATTTTAGTAGGCAAATGTCATTATGTCATTCATTTGACACTAGTTCAGTTACGTAATGAAGTCATTACACAACTCAGTTGCGTAATGCAACCATTACATAACTGAGTGGTGGAATGAGCTTCATTACGTAACTGAAATAGTGTCAAATGAGTGACGTAATGAGTTACTTATCCCACTGGAGTACATAAAACACTTTTATTTCACTTGTGAATCATAGACTGTTTATGAAGGTTGTTATAGAGTTAATAATGTCACTTTAAACTGTCAAAATTGAATACAATACAGTTTCTGAAATTTTTGTAGGTATCTACGATCATTAGGACTGCATGATAATAAAAAAATATATCTTTTGGCCTAATAGTAACAGAGTTGAATTCATTTTGCATGTACTAAAATTCCGTAAGAATCGACAATAATTTATAAAATTATTAATCAAGTAAATCAATTTTAATAACTCACTTGTTAGCTCACAATAATATTGTCTGATTCATCAACTAATTATGTACTGTATTATTGGTATTAAACAATTTGACGGAGAAGATTGCAAAGAATTGGTTGAAAAAATTGCTCAAGAACTACATGTTGACATAGCGGTAGACGATATAGACATTGCTCATCGTGTACCGACAACCAGAAAAAATGTCCCACCGCCAGTAGTAGTACAAATGACTTCGCGTACCAAACGTGAAATTCTTTTAGAAAAAAGGGTGCTGGTTGTAACTAACAACAATATTAATGGTATGTCAGTTGGTGAGAAGATATATATTAACGAACGTTTAACATACGAAAATAAACAGCTTCTACATAAAGCAAAGGAACATGCTAAAGTCAAAGGCTATCGTTTCGTGTGGTTCAAAAATGGCAAACTATTTGCAAGGAAGGATAATGGACACACTGCAATCAGGATAGAAAATGAAGAGGAAATTTACTCAAAAATGATGCCCGCACCGACCCATCTATAACCAGTGTTCCGGTACGATTTGTATTTAATTTCTTTTTGTTATCGTTCAATTTATTTATTTAAATTTTTCCATACACTGTATTTTGTTTTTGTTTAATTATGGATTCAGACACCCAAACATTCATAAACGATATAGAGTCGGATGACATAGTCACACTTAATGTTAATACGATAAATGAAATGAAAGAAAATATAACCTGCACAACCAGTGGTTTTTGTTTTAGAATTTTTCATATGAACATAAGAAGTATAGCAAAGAATTTTGATGAATTTGAGTTACTTATTACTGAAAGCAATCTAAACTTTGATTTTATAATACTTTCTGAAACTTGGTTTATTGAAGATGTGTCTTGCTTTAATATCGATGGTTACACAACCTACTACAACAATAGTAAATTTAATAAAAACGACGGTGTTGTAATATTTGCAAAATCAAATTTACCTGTTAATATCACCATGTTTCATTTTGATAAGCAATATAACATAATAAGATTAAAAACTACAATCGCAAACAAACAGTGTGGTATAACATCAGTTTATAGACCTCCTTCATATCCAGTTACTGATTTTTTAGAGCAAATGGAACAGTACATTTCTGATAATGGTAAACTTGCTTGTGAATTTCTCGTTGGTGACATTAATATTGACCTACTAAATTCTAGCGATCCAAACGTTCATAATTATTTAGATATTTTAAGTAGAAACGGTTTCAGTTCATGTATAAATGCACCTACTCGAAATAATAAAACATGCATCGACCATATTATCTTTGCTAAAATAAATAATTACAACTTTCATATATTACCAGTAGTTCTACATTCCAAAATTACAGATCATTGTCCAATTTTACTGCAACTTAGCTGTCCAAACTCCAATGATAATTTAAAGTCTGGTGGCATTATAATTGCGAAGAAACAACAAAAAACTATAAAGATTGTGGATTACCGAAAATTAAAAGAAAATCTGAGTTCAGTTCTTTGGGATCAAATATTGTCAGAAAATATTGATGATTCACTAGAAACACTTGTCGAACTAATACAAAAAGAATTGTTCTCTTGTAGTAGAATAAAAGTACTAAATAATAAATATAAAAAGAGAAAACCATGGATCACTAATGGCATTATTCAATCTATAAACATTAGGGATAAATTATATCATCAAGCCCGTTTGTATCCTAATAATGCAATAATACAAAATACTTATCTCAGATATAAAACTTCAATCTCAAATCTGATTAAAACTGCAAAAAATAGTTATTACAAACAAAAAATTGAAATATATAAAAATAATTCACAGAAACTTTGGAAATTAGCGAAAGAATCGCTTAATAAGAATCCACCAAAACAAAACATAAATTCACTTAAAATTAATGGTGCAGATCTAAAAGAGGAATCTGAAATAGCTATTAAATTTAATGAATATTTTATTAATATGAGCAAAAATCTAGCAGAACAAATTAAAATAGACAGAGAAAATATAAATGCAATGCTAAATCAGGTACCGAAAAATGTCAATAACTTCTTTTTAACACCGACAGACGCAACTGAGGTTTTGAACATAATAAACTCACTAAAATCTAATAAATCTCCAGGTGCAGATAATATTACGGCCACAGTCCTTAAATCTATCTCAGAAATAATTGCTGAACCACTTACAAGGATATTTAATGAATGTTTTTTATATGGTTACTTTCCCAATTGTCTCAAAACTGCTATCGTAATTCCATTATATAAAGATGGCTCTAGAGATTCTGTTAATAACTATAGGCCTATATCTTTAATAACAAACATTGCCAAAATTCTTGAAAAATTAATAAAACGTAGACTTATGAACTTCTTATTAAAGTACAACATTATATCACCAAATCAATATGGATTTATGCAAAATAAAGGAACTGAAGATGCAGTAACCCACCTTTCTAGCAATATATATGATTTACTAGATAACTCTAAAGCATGTGCTGCTGTATTTCTTGATTTGGCAAAGGCCTTAGACACCGTGAATCATGACATATTACTGAAAAAATGGAAATTCATGGCGTACGAGGAGTTCCTCTAGATCTGTTCAAAAATTATTTATGCAATAGGACTCAGGTTGTAAAAGTTAAAGAACATATAAGCCCGCCTTTAACAACAATGTGTGGAATTCCGCAGGGAACCGTATTAGGTCCGATATTATTTTTAATCTATATTAACGACCTGTTAACTTCCACGGTACTGGAAGGTAATATTATTGCATATGCAGATGACACTGTTTTAGTGACTAATGCTGAAAACTGGGATATTGTTAAAAATTCAGTTATACGAGATCTAAATGTTATAAAAAAATGGTTAGATGCAAATATATTAACGTTAAATTTCTCTAAAAGTAATTTTGTTTGCTTTAGTATTTATGAAACTACACAACCGACATATTCAGAAATTATAATACACAGTAGTAACTGCCCTTTAAGCAACTGTAAATGCATAAAAATTCATAAAGCTACATCTGTAAAGTATCTAGGCGTTATTATCGACCAATATATGAGATGGGATGTTTATATTACTAACCTGTGCAGTAAGCTCAGAAAACTATTGTATACTTTTAAAAAACTTAGAGAAATTTTAACCTTTCGTCAGCTTACTGTTTTTTATTATGCACTAGCGCAATCACTAGTATCATATTGCATTATTGGTTGGGGCGGAGCAGGTGGGATGTATGTGGAGTGTGTTAAGATAATACAAAAATGCATCTTAAAGGTAATTCTGAAAAAAAATATTTTATATCCTACTCACCTCGTTTATCAAGAAACTGAAATGTTTAACGTTTCTCAATTGTACTGTCTTTCTATCTTAAAATATATAAATAAAAACCCGTTGTCTATTAATCGATTTGCTCATGAATATAGTACTAGAAACAAAACTGATGCTATTCCAATAAGAACCAATAAGGCAATTGGCCAAAAATGCTTAAAATACTATGCACCAAAAGTTTTTAATAAATTTCAGAGATACATTAAAGAATCAGATATACATCTAAATTTCAGAAATGTTAAAAAAGTTTGTAAGATCTTTGTGAGGCACAATATTAGAGACATGACAGATTTCAGTTAAGAGTTTCAACAAAAAAAAAGATGCAGTTTGGAGCGGGAGCGGTTTGTGTGAATTAATTTAATAATTGATTCGCATAAATAGTTTTTGTTTTAAAGTTAATTTGTTAATTAATATGTTACACATCATTTATCGTTTTTACTTTAAATAAACGGACAAGTAGAATAATTATGATTATACAGCGCAATACCACACGCGACCTTTAGCGGTCTAAGTGGTCTAATCCTGTTATTCCTAAATGATACTTTGTTTATATTATTTTTGATAAATAGCTCTTTTTATATGTATGTATAGATAAGGTTCTTCTTTATTATTACTATTATTATTATTGTATATTCATGTGTTTCATTTTCGAATAAATATTATATTATATTATTATCTACCGTTTTTCATTATTCATTATTGTTGGATTTCAACATGTATATGTTTATATTCAGATGCATGGTGTTTGAATTGCAAACGTTTCAATAAAATTAAATCTGGCGTTGATAATAACAATATATCAAAAATCAGCAGCCATAAATGGTTATTTTTAAAATTTCATTTAAAAATGTAGGCTTTTTCAAATTAATTTCGGTGTGTGTGTTTTTTCACTCAGTGAAAAAAAGTGACACTTTGCTTTTAATTTAGGAATGAACGATTTTAAATAGAGGTTTTCTTAGTTACCGGAACTGACCAAAGCACGTGACTAAAATGAATGCAACTAAAATTCTATACAAAATAGGCTTGGATTTGAATGTATAATGAAATTTTAAAAAATCTTAAAAAATCGTATGGACAACTCGTGTTAGCGCGCTTATTTTTCACGCGTGTATTATATTAAACTCGGCTGCGCCTCGTTTAATAACCCTCCACACTTGTGAAAAATAGTTGCACTTCTAACACTTGTGATCTAATAGTTATTAATTAAATATTCAAATCCAAGCCTTTTTGCATAGAATTGTATTTGCCTTCATTTTAGTCAAGTGCGTTGGTCAGTTCTGGTAACTAAGTAAACGTCTATTTAAAATCGTTTATTTCTAAATTAAAAGCAAAGTGTCACTTTTTTCACTGAGTTTCACTCGTTCTTCCAGATTTATTTAATTTTTGTATTGATTTGATATTCTTATGCTTCAATTTGACAAATAAGTAGGTACTTAATGTCATTTCGTAAGTCAAACATCATTATTTTTCATATTAGTGTTATAATAAGCCGTTTCTAATCCAACTGACTAATGTTAAACGGTGTGTTAATGATTGGGACAAAAAAATTAATTTCGATTTTGTTACGTTACGTCATTGTATAATTATAACCATTAATTCTTTGTGATTAAAACAAAAAAAAAAATCATATGAGCATCTTAGTAATAATTTAATTTCCTATCGATTTACTTAGAAATATAGCGGGTGTACTATTCGAAAAACAAAATTAGATATTTTTGAGAATAGAGGGTAACTCCTGAAAAATAATTACACTATTTCATACATTATTTCTTTTATATACATAACTACCAATAGAAAATTGTATCAGACTGTGGAATTATTTTATAAAAAAGCCGCTGTCGTACTCGGCCAATTTATATTGAAGCAATAAATACTCATATACCTACTTTGACAAAAATTTTCGGCAATTCGTCGACCGCTCGCGGTATTGTAAGTATGTATATGAAAATTCTCAGGAAGTTATGAGTAGTTTTTTATATTTTGTATATATGACGAAAATAAACAGTATCATGCTGCCAGTACCTACGAGTAAATAAAAAATATTGGAGTGGAAATAGTTCGCCCCTAGATGCAGTTAATCAGCGGGAAATAGATTATTGACATTACTGCACTGTAGAGAATAACGGAATTCTTCTGAAACGAAATCACAATCATTATTACCAAGTGCAAGGTTTATTGCATATAACATATAACCAAGCGAGAACTCTGTTATTTTGTGATCTATACCAAGAGAGGATTACACGTAGAAGAGATTAAAAGGTAAATTTTAAATCACACGTACTTGAATTTTCATGTCATATCTTTATTAATAAAAATGTGGCGCTTCGGTAATTCAAATGTTTGAATCAAAACTTGACATACCGTTTTTAATTTTTCTGTTTCATCGGTAGTATTGTAAATAAACAAAGAAACAATTTTATCCTGGTGTGTTTCCAGAACTATAATATGAACCGGATTTTTAAAAAAATAGTTAAAAAGTGTATTTATTTTATAGTTACTTTTGTTCTATATGTTATAGAGATGACACGTTTTGGAAAGAACAAATGGCAAAGAAGCTTAGCGAATTTTATATGCAATCGTTCTTACCCGAGTTAATCGACTCCAGAAGATGTCGTCAGCAATGTATACGAGATGTTTACATGAGCTAAATTAGTCGCCCGATACTGTTAAAGAGCTTATCGCATTTTTATTCATATGACTACTTACGTGCCAAATCTCAATTTATATTATACTATATATATTATATTTTTCTTTTATACATTACATTTCTAGTATACATTACAATAAATTACATACATTATACGTACATGCTTTTAATTTTTACTTTACGCATTGGTTTCTATATGAAACTTTTTTTTTCTGTGATCTCGTGGTATATACCTATGTTTATTATAATCCAAACATGTCTTTACCTCCACACATTGGGTTATGTTAAAAAGTTTTTACTATAAATCAAAATTCTGTTGTTATTCCTCAACTGTGATCTGATACTAAGATAACAGTAAGTGCATCACTATTTCAGAAAAAGATGGGCTTAGTTGATAGGCGTTTTCTAGAAACCAGAAAGAGAAAGCGACTTATAAGTTTCTGCCATGATGTGGTTTGCCTCTGTATTAATGACTTACATTACATCATCCTTAACATACACACAGAAATTGTGAGTGATAACAAAAGTTTAAAATGTGTATCGATATTTATTATTGCCAGTGTAAATATGTGCAGAATTAACCTTTCTTATTAACTAGTTTTTGGAAAGTATTGATTTTTGATTAAAAATTAATATCACCAACAAACGTTCTGTTATTAGCTGGGGCTTTCAGAGCACATGAGGACCTACAAAACCAATGAGCCATTTCCCACTAATCTATTTTTATATTTCAAGCAAAATCAAGCATTTACTTTTGAAAACTCTACAAGGTAAGTATCACTTTAACAGATTATGTCAATTAGCTCATAATCCCACTGCAGGTAGAAAGTTTTACCGTGGCTTGTTATATTAGTTGCCTAACCGACAACGACGTAGGCCCTAGAATAGTTAAATAAAATAATCTAAAATAATTTTTTGAACAAAATTGTGAGGCCTAACAAAGAGATACAGTATTTCTCGATAAAATTTTTGTTTAATAATAGTTATAGAATTTGACTAGTATAGTCTGTTTTTTTGCTTTATGATTCAGAGCAGGCTTTGCATTTGCATTTTTGTAACAGTGTAGGTAGTTGGTGACAAAGAAAAAAACACTAGTTATGTCAAAAACCATTAGAACTGTCAATGTGTTAACTTAGAAGCACTATTATACTTAATAAGAGCTAAAATTACTGAACTATTGACATTAAATAAGTTATTGCTTTAAGTACGTTTATTTAAGCGTGATTGTTATCTAACTGTACAGAAACGTCATAAAATTTTTAGACATCTATCTTTTATGTACTAATGTAAAAATGTATTATTAATAATTTGCTGATGATTTTTGTTTGTAGAACTGTGTTGTACAAGTTATTATTTATGCTAAACATATAACAGGCATTTCAAAATATAGAGATAATACAAAATACCCTGGTAGAACCATTTTCAGAGATATAATTTACCAGAATTTAGATGGATGCACTTCAGGATAATCATCCAGAATCTGATTCAGAAGAGGAATACAACTCGTCTTCCGATTCTGTATCAGATTCTTCCAACCTAATAATAACAGGAGGTATATCATCCACACCAATAAATTTAACAATGTGCTTTGCCCAGTCACTTTATATTAGTAGTTCACAGTGTTCAATGTTTTTTTCCATATGTTTGCTGTACACAATGATAGAGATTTAAACCATAAATTAGCAATTATGTCTTTTGAGGGAGGCTGAGAATTTATGTCCTTATTATAATAGTTCTTACATAAACTCCATGCCAATTCAATTGGATTGTATTGACAGTGGTATGGAGGTAATCTAAGAACTTCATGCCCATGTCGTTTTAAAATATTGTCAATTAAGTATTGCTTTTGGTCAATATGTATAGGTAAAATTAAACTCCATAATTGTCGCTTTATTAGTTTGTCATCAAATTGTACGTCACGTTTAATTAACCATTTCGGTATTTGTCGTTTATTGGACGAGAAATTAGGTGGTTTATCGATAAGAACCGAATTATATGGTGCATTATCCATAATTACCACACATTTTCCATTCAATTTGGCCAAAGCAGGGATTAACTGTTTTTCAACATTGCCTAAAAATGTCACCATTGATACACTTATGATAGCCCCTGTCATTATTGTCCGAGTCCAACAGTAAGTCACATCCTGGTAAAGTTTCATCCAAAAACATGAATATACATTTTTCACATTTCCTTTAAAAGGCAATCCGCCGAAATGACATGACTCTTCTCACACAACAATTTTCTTCCATTCACAAATTTTTATTTATATCCCATATTTGTTAATGTGTAGTATAATTTTAAACGACTCCCAGTATAATCAGTTCCTCCCTTGCACACAGAAATAAATTATCCAAAGTAAAAAATTCAAAATTTTCTTCTTAATATCTTCCCAAGTTAGAAATTCCTTTTCTTTATTCATATTATCATTCGGTTATTGCTGGAGTTGTGATTTTGCTTCGTTTAGTTATTAAACACCGTTGCATTCGAAATCTAGCATTATAAGAAATTGTTAATTCTTAATACTTACATTGAAGATTTGACCAATTCTTCCAATGATGGCTGTTTTACTTAAGTTACCATTGATATCTTTTATATTAGTAGAACGGCGTTTTATAGCCTCTTTGGTTTTACTATTACCTAATACTGCTTTTTTGTGGCATTTTATTGAGATTTGCCGAAGTGTCAACTTGACAATCCCGGCGACCTGGATTTTGACGTTAGTTATATTTTGTAACTAAACTGTTGTACACTGCTAAAATAATATAAATGCAAAGCCTGCTCTGAATCATAAAGCAAAAAAATAGACTATATGTAAAAATTTTTAAAGAAGACTTTGGGCCGGTTGCAGAAAGCAATTTTGTTTACTAATGTATTAGTTACCATAAGCATTTGAGATTTGATTCGTTTTTGTTCACTTTGACGCGATGTTAGCTAACACCAGACTTAACATAGCTTTCTGCAACCGGCCCTTTAGGTTTTAAAATATTTGACATGAAATAATAATAGGAAGATCGTAATAATTAATTATCTGTGTCCTTTAGATCGCATAACTTCATAAAGGTCAAATTTGATTGATTTTAAGAATTCTTTACTGAAGGGAGGCCTACTTTGAATTTATTACTGAAGTCAAGAAATTGATCACAAGTTTCGTCTCTTTTGGAATAATTTAGCACTGTATAATTGGTTGCGAACATGACTTAAAGAATTATCTACTACTTCCTTTAGAAAACATTACTTTAAATATCTTTTAGAAAAGAATTAGTAACATGGTACCTACTAATATAATACAGCTAGTTGTTCGTATTCATATGGCTTTGCTAAGTAACATTATATTTGGATTTTAGTGTAATTTTTCTTAGTTAATGTAGGCATTAGTTGTATATAACATCTATAATTTCAAGGTTTAGTTGAAAAACAGTTAACTGAACTGAACCTTGTGATTTTGGTGTGAATAATCTATATATTACTTCTAATTGTGTTCTGTATAACATCTACCCTTCACCAAAATAAATACTTTATTATTATTATTATTACTTTTAACACACGTGCTAAAAGTAAACAGCTGATTTTACTTTTAGCGCGCTGATCAATAATATGTAATTTTTAGTTCGACAAGCTTTTGGTGAAAGGCCTACTTTTAGTAAGGGCCGTTTTTTGTAAGGAATATAATATCCAAAATTAATGAAAATATTTTTTAAACAGTGTTATTACCTAATTGTCTACAACTGTTGTCAATAGCTTTCTTGTAAGAAGTATGGTTTTTGAAAAAATTGCAGAATGAATTTTTTACAAGCAGTAAAAGAGAGTCGTGTGGGGCTACAGCTTATTTTTTTAAAATTCGATTATAATGTACGTTTGAACATTTTGTTTAGCTAATGTTTGTATCAAACGTCAAAAATTCTAATCTAATTTATGAAGTAGTATATGTCACATTTGGTCAAGTTAGTTTCACATAACTGAACATGACCTACTGGGAGTACTTTTCCCAAAGATCTTGAGAAATGGAAACATTATAAACCCATAGGAAAACGGAACGTTAAGGAACCAAGAACAGGCCGGAAGGCGATAGCCAAGAAGTAAAAGAAGCATTTTGCACGTTACAGTGTTCAATTGTGACTGTGATGTTATACAAATTTCACACTCAATTTAAAATAATATTGGAGTTGAGATCGACATTATTTAAGTTATGATTATGCAACAATATTCTTTTATATACCTTAATTTTTCCTGTTAGTCTTTGTAATGTTCTATAAGCAGATTTACATGATATTGTCGATTATTACACAAACATGAATCGGCATTATTTGTCATACAATAACTTTACAGGAATATCTGAGATCTGAACAGTTGTTTACATCCTGTTTATGTCCATGAAATCATATTTTAAAGGCCATCAGCTATGTGTATTTAGCCTTCTATTGTTAGCTTAATAGCATTTTTCATAATTATTTGCTTACTAACGGGTCCAGAGAGCAATATAATGCAGGATGTTAAATATATTTTTGAGAGACCGCATTGCAAATATAATATTAACAATGTACCTAGTTCAAAAAATATTTAGCCAAAAATTTCAAATATTATGCAAAAGCCATAAGTTTGCAGCATATTCAGCTTGTCGAATAGTATAGTGTCCTGTAACGTAACGGTCTGGTTTCAGATCTAATCATAGTTGCACCACTGCTTTAGTTAATGTAGTTGATGACATTCACTGCAACTGATCAAGATAAACTTATATTACTTATATTGTTAGATTTTAGTAAAGCACTTGATATGTCAGATCGCATTGTATTCAGGTCTGTATTGCTTGACTCATCTGCAGTGACAATTTTAAATTCATATTTAACTGGACGCACGCAGCAAGTCTCGAATGCAACTTATCCGAGCCGGTAACAGTTTTAACTGGTGTGCCGCATGATTCTATACCAGAACCGCTGCTGTTCAGTATCTACACGTGTCATGTAATTGCAAGTTGTCTCAAATTCTGTCAAGTTCAACTATGTGCAGAAAACGCACACATGTATTTATCATTCACCCCAAGTGAAATCAATGGTACAGTTAAGTTAACAAAGCTAACGAAGGTTTCCAATGTATTGTAGATAAATGTAAAAATAATCTGTTACTAACGGCGAATAAAATCAATGCGATATTTTTATTTGATCAACTCAGCGCCAGAACGATTGTTGTTGTTAAAATGAGACTTTATATAAATATTTTACTTCTCCTCTTGAAAGATGATGTACGAAATCATCATCATTGTTAATGATGGTTTGAACTGTAAAACCATAAGAAATTGCATTGAAAAGCTTACTGTCATTTGGATCTCTTATAGTTAAGCAGACTTATACTATCAAAAAATAGTAAGATCATGTTATGTAATTCATCGGTTGATTTATAATTCATCTATGCTGAGTGCTTATATATTATGAAGTGTGCATTGATAAAAATAACATACAAAATTTATTTACTTATACAAAATAATTCGAAAGTACCAAAGAGTCTCATATAATTGAAACCAATTGGCTCTCTGTCTAGCAACGACGGGAGCACATTTTATGAAAATTAAGTTAAACGTAATCCTTTCGATACTGCTTTAATCTAATGCTAACCTCTGTCAATCAAATTATAGCTACTGCTAACCATATCTTCTGCATTTATTAGTGTATAACAATTTTTTTAATGTTGCAATAAACAAAATATAAATTGTGTGCCTATTTGAAGCTTTATTTCATTTTCGTCTTAGTTATGCTACCAGAATTGCTGTAAGCATTAAACCATTACAATATATCGATTGGTCACACCATCTAAAAATTATAACATGGTTGCGTCAACCACAAAAATAAAGATTATAACAGTGATTAAAGGTCCCATACGCAGTAAATTACAAATAGAAGAAAATATACAACAGGTGATAAATTTTAAATAGATATCTAAAAGTAGAGTTACAGGTGATAGAACAACTATGAGGAAGTAAAACTATAGGCCAACAACATGTAGGTGTAAATTTGTATCTGTTACAACAGGAAGAAGAAGAACAGTAGGACCTCAAAAGAGATTCGTGGAAAGTGGAGTAACATCTTCTGCAGACTCGCTCTAGAGCTACTTATAGGACGAAAAGAAGCAATTTATTTGTTATGTAGCGAGTGATTATAAGTATATGATTGTAGGTCCAGACTGAGTTGGAAATTTTCGTCGTCTTGGTTTTGTCGCTCTATTGTATGTGTGCATGATATATTTATGCAGTAAGCACTCTGTACAGGGTGGGCCAAAGTAGACGCTTTCTTATAGAAACTCATGTTCCTGTCAAAGATAGAAAAATTTTGACCAACATCTCCCGAGCTCAAATTTTATGAAAAAGTTACTGGTGCAAACAGAATTTTGCTATCGTAAACCGTTAGGCCGCTAGGGGGCGTTTTTCAAAATTCGTCGATTTCTTTAAACCCTTCTAGCTTTTTTGTTTTTAGCAATAATTAATTTCTGTAAAAACTTTCTCATAGCAGTTTTTGGTGTAGAATAGGCTGGTGCATTTTGTTTTAATACAGGGTGATTCGTAAATTTGCTGCAACAAAAATGTTCTTATTTCTTATGGAACATCCGGTATATTTATACATTTTTTTGTAGTCCTTAAAATTCTCTATTCAAAAATATATAATACTATATGTCCAAATTTAGCATGTTACGGTGTATTTGGCTTTAAGTTAAATAAACTAAAAATATCAAGTAGCCATTGTGTCATAGCGCCGCATGACCATTGTTTTAAACCAACAGTAGCAATATTTATGAGGAAAACAAAGTTGGCCGCTGCCAAATTAGTCAAATAGCTTTTGAATTTGAACATAATCTGGTTTTTTGTCCGTGTCTATTTAAATTTCCACCTTCCAACAAGATGGTGCACCGCCTCATAATTGAAGAGTTACAACTAATTACTTAAAAGTGCAGTTTAGTGAAGAGTGGATAGGGAACCAAGGACCAATCGCTTGACCCCTGTGAAGTTAGCACCACAACTTCAAAAAATATTATATTTTTCAACAGTTCCCGTTGCACCCCAAAGAGTTCTAGAGTTCCTTGCTATTTTAAAAAATAGTTCTATGTATTTAAGTGAAAAAAATGGGGATAGAAAATTTGGGGTGCTAACTTCACATTTTCTTCGGACAAATACCACTATAACTGTTTTTCAGTCATATTTATTGAAAAATGTCATTACACTTTTCGATAGAACTCCCCGGGGTGCTACAAGAACTCTAACAAAAATAAAGATTTTCAAAAAAATATTTTTTTATAAACCGGAAAAAAATATCATTTTAATTTTTTTAAGTTCCGGTAGTTCTAATGCGAGTTCTAGTAGCACCCCGGCAAGTTCTATCGATAACTCTAATAACATATTTTGATAGGACCCGATTTAAAGAAGTTACGTCCATTTCTGTGTTAGTATTTTTACAAAACGACGAAGTCCTGAAAGAATTTTTTTAAAAGTTCCGGTAGTTCTAATGGGAGTTCTAGTAGCACCCCGGCGAGTTCTATGGATAACTCTAATAACATTTTTTGATAGGACCCGAAGTAAAGAAGTTACGCTCATTTTGGTGTTAGTATTTTAACAAAACGACGAAGTCCTGAAAGCAATTTTTTAAAGTTTCGGTAGTTCTAATGGGAGTTCTAGTAGCACCCCGGCGAGTTCTATCGATAACTCTCATATTATTTTTTGATAAGACTCGAAGTAAAAAAGGTACGCTTATTTCTAAGTTAGCACTTTTAAAAAACGACGGAGA